>SZYD01000819.1:5000-113893 GCA_009363875.1 Mikania micrantha | reverse complement strand
TTTAAAAACGCGGGGCTGAGAAGCATGCGTAAACTGTTTTTATTTAAACTGTTTATTTAAATGCTTTTACTTATTATATGTTTTACATTATATGTTTTTTGATACTCCTAGACTCCTGTCTAGAAATTATTAAACAGATCAAGTTATCAATTAAATTTAAGTACTCTTATGAGTAATACCTTAAATTTGAATTCTAAATCAACCCTTAGTCCATCAAGTTCCAACTTCAAGAATCTAAACTCAAGTGAAATCAAAAGAACAAATCAAAAGATCATATTCAATGGAATCATAACTCAGTGTGTGATCTGAGACCCAAGAATCATAATCAAATCAATTATCATTGGAAATCATGGGAACTCAAAGAATCAAGAATCAGAGATTCAGGAGATCAGAAATCATAAATGTGTGTGACTCATTGAAATAATGAAATCATTATGATCTAATGAAAACTCATTAATACTCAAGTCATGGTGGATGTCAGTTGTATATGGAATCAAGACCACGTGTAACACATATAAAGTCCCTTCAGGTATAGAAGACTTTGTAGTCAGGCTATACGGGCAATAACTGAACAATCATGGAAATCAGTATCAAAGTCTAGAGAATCAAGAGATCAAGAAACAAAGGATATCCTTAAGTCCCTCCCCGCATGTACAGAAGACCTTTGGGTCAAGCTGTAAGGGCAAATCATTAAAATCCCGTCACGCCCAGGTATACTCCTTGTGAGTTATGCCTGGTATGGGTCACGTGTGAGAGGTTACAACTTGGACAACCACCAACAACTAAGTCTAACTGATTGAGTAAATCATACCCCATCATCATGTCTTAGTTGTATTTAAATGTTTTATTTAATTATTTAATTAATATTTGACATTTTACTATTATCACTGACTTTTGGAAAATCTTTTGTCTATGATCAAAATCAAGAGAATCAAAGTAATCAAGTTTTGGAGATCAAAATCTATTTCAGAGGTGTTAGGTAAAAATGCTTAATTATCATTAATATCATGTCCTATGCGGATTAGTATGTGGTGGGATGGCGTCTGGGCGGGGTTGTAGCCTTGACCCAGGGGTAATGCCCTATACATAAGCATACCGATCTGGATGATACAGTTGATGTTAATGAGGTTAGGGTCTTTACCGAAGGAGGTTATCAAATCATTTTCAAATCATAAAACTATATGAACTCACCAACCATGTGTTGACTTGATTTTGCATGACTTCTCAGGTGACGAACAGGTCAACTAAGGAGTTATTCCTTTTGGACTAGGACTTCAGATAGAAGACTTAGCTTTTTGACCTGCATATATTTTGAAGACATCATTACACAAATTGTTTTGTATATCTTGAGTAAATACAAGATAGAAATATATGATTTTATGGTAGATTTACATTGTTAAATTATAAACAATACTGATGTAATTTAACTTTGTAATTCTATTATATTTAGCATTTCTCATTAGTATCATGTGCAATGTAAACAATCTGATCATCACGATTATCACTCACGATATCGCGCCCCGGGAACTTTCCGCCCGACGGGACAACCGATCCTATCCCGCCGGCTCGGGTTGTGACAGATTGGTATCAGAGCCATGGTTATAGAGAAATATAGGTCATTTTAATTAAACGGTTTGGCCTAGACTATACCTAGGGACCCTGCATGTAGAGAATCTAAGATTTAGACTTTGTTGCATATGTCTTCTTCTGCATTCGATCATGCACTAACCAATATATTTGGTTATGATCAGAATGCCGCCGCGAAGACAGACTCCCTCGTTACCACCTCTAGGCTTGGCTCCACATTCTTCGACACCATCTCCAAGCCGATTCACCACCGCCACCTGGCCTCCTCCACCATCCTCCACCCTCCATCCTCCCCTCCCTGATCACCGAGGCATCAGGTTCGGAACAACACCTATACTGGATCCTACTACTATAGCTTTGGTGACACTACTGAGCAGCCAGATGACCAATCAGATGAAAGCGGCGATACCGGAGATGTTCAACCTTCTCCGTAATGAGATCAACAACACTGGCAATTCATCAGGAGAAGCCAGTGGGAATACTGGTGGTACCTCACACTACTCTTACAAGTCATTTGTAGGATGTAAGCCGCCTAGCTTTAGCGGATCTGAAGGACCGTTGGATTAATCCAATGGATTGAAAAGATTGAAGCTACTCTGGACCTCTGCAGCTGTCCAGAGCACCATAAGTCCGCTACTTACTCTGCTGGAACATTCAACAAGCGGGCTCTGACCTGGTGGAATGGTCAGATCAACGCCCGAGGAAGAGAAGAAGCCATGGCCATGCCATGAGAGGATTTCAAGACACTGCTGGCGAACACGTTCTGCCCCAAGAATGAGTTGCAGAAAACTGGAGGTTGAATTATCCAACCATGTGATGAAAGGGGCTGATCATATGGGGTTACTACTCGTTACCACGAGCTAGTTGCTTTGGTGCCGACATGGTACATACTCTGGAGAAGAGAATAGACAGATATGTGGGTGGACTTCCGCCTGCATTCAGGGCATGGTTGTTTCAGCCCAACCCTACCACTGTTGAATCTGCAGTGAGACTGTCTGGAAAACTTACTACTGATTTGATGGTTGCCTCTGGAGTTCTGAAGAAGAGGCTGACACCAGTAAACGCAAGGAAAGTCTTCAAAGAAACCACAGCATCAGCACACCAAAAGAAGAAACAGATTTATCAAGAATTACACTGTGGCTACTCCCCTGAATCAAGTAGCAGCGGCACAACAAAATGTGCCCAAGAGACAAATATACTGGTCCCACATCCTTTTGTGTACTAAATGCCAGTATCATCATGCTGCAAACAACCAGTGCCGTCAATGCACGGTTGTGGAAGAAAGGGCACGGGTTCAGCATGCAGACTGAACACCAATCCAGCAGTTAACAATGCTGCTCTAGCTCTCCCTCCACCAGCCAACCAGAACAACGGTGGATGCTTCAACTGTGGCGAACAAGGCCACTTTGCAAAGAACTGCCCGAAGAGGCACAACAAGCAGTTCAAGCTCCTCGTGGAAGAGCTTTTGTTATTGGAGCACCAGCTGCACGCCAGGACCCGAATGTGGTCACTGGTACGTTTCTCTTACATGACTTTTATGCATCTGTTCTATTTGACACTGGTGCGGATCAGAGTTTATCTCTGCCGATTTTGCATGCCAACTAGATTCTATAGAAGAACAGTTAGATTCCCCTTACATTATAGAAGTAGCTAACGGAAAACAGATCACAGTTAGTACAGTCACAGGAATTGCCCATTGACACTTAATGGTCATACATTTGCCATCGACTTAATACCGATGGAGTTGGGTAGTTTTGACATCATTGTTGGATGGATTGGCTTTCCTCTAACCGAGTGGAAGTTGTCTGTTCTGAAAGCTGCTTCGAGTTCCATTACCAGATGATCGTGTATTGGAAGTCAGAGGGGATCAAGCAAAACGAAGTGTCAAAATCATTTCCTGCATAAAGGCGCGTAAGTGTTTACAGAAGAAGTGTGTAGTTTTCTTGGCTCATGTAGTGGAAAAAGAGAAAGACAAGAAGAAGATACAAGATGTATCAGTAGTGAAGGAATACCCAGAAGTATTTCCTGAAGATCTACCAGGTTTGCCTCCTGTGCGACCGGTAGAGTTCCGAATTGACTTAGTTCCTGGAGCAACTCCTGTTGCTAAATCTCCTTATCGGTTAGCACCTTCGGAGATGCAGGAATTGTCGAACCAGTTGCAGGAATTATTGGATAAAGGATTCATTAGACCGAGCTACTCACCTTGGGGAGCTCCGGTCTTGTTCGTGAAGAAGAAAGACGGATCGTTCAGAATGTGCATAGATTACAGAGAGCTGAACAAACTAACCATCAAGAATCGGTATCCATTGCCGAGGATCGATGATTTGTTTGACCAACTGCAAGGAGCTCAGTACTTCTCGAAGATTGATTTGCGGTCTGGTTATCATCAGCTCAGAGTTCAAGACGAAGATATACCGAAGACGGCTTTCCGAACCAGATACGGGCATTACGAATTTTTAGTGATGCCTTTCGGACTGACAAATGCACCAGCGGTTTTCATGGATCTCATGAACCGAGTGTGCAAGCCGTATTTAGATCAGTTCGTTATCGTCTTCATCGATGACATACTGATTTATTCCAAGAGCAAAGCAGAACATGAACAACATCTCAGGAAAATCTTGGAACTGTTGATGGAACAGAAACTTTATGCCAAGTTCTCTAAGTGTGAATTTTGGTTAAGGGAAGTTCAGTTTCTTGGTCACGTAGTCAACAGTGAGGGAATACACGTAGATCCCGCCAAGATTGAAGCAATAAGAACTGGGACACTCCGAAGACACCAACGGAGATACGGTCTTTTCTGGGATTGGCAGGTTATTATAGAAGGTTTATCTCAAACTTTTCTAAGATAGCTTTGCCACTCACTAAATTAACTCAGAAAAGTGAACCGTTTGTTTGGGAACAGAAACAAGAAGATGCTTTTCAGACACTGAAGCAGAAGTTATGTAATGCTCCAATTCTATCACTCCCGAAGGATGTGATGACTTTGTTGTTTATTGTGATGCATCCCATCAGGGACTTGGGTGCGTACTGATGCAACGGGACAAAGTTATCGCTTATGCATCGAGACAGTTAAAAGTTCATGAGAAGAATTACACTACTCATGATCTTGAACTGGGAGCAGTGATTTTTGCACTAAAAATCTGGAGACATTACTTATATGGCACTAAGTGTACCATATTTACTGATCACAAGAGTCTGCAGCACATCTTTGATCAGAAGGAGCTCAACATGCGACAACGCCGTTGGGTTGAACTTCTGAATGATTATGATTGTGTGATCAAGTACCATCCGGGAAAGACAAACGTTGTAGCTGATGCCTTGAGTCGGAAGGAACGGGTCAAACCCTTACGCGTTAGAGCTATGGGGATGACCGTGCAGACCAGTTTAAGTGATAGGATCATTCAAGCTCAACAAGAATCACTTGACAGAGGAAACTTGAAGAAAGAACTTGACTGCGGAGCAGAGAAACATTTAGAGACCAAGTCTGATGGAATGATCTACTATCAGGATCGTATATGGATTCCGGCGGTAGATGAATTGAGAAGACTTATCTTCGATGAGGCACACAAGACTAAATATTCGATTCATCCAGGCTCTGATAAAATGTACCAAGACTTGCGTGGATTTTATTGGTGGCCGGGAATGAAGAAAGACATAGCCGAGTATGTCAGTCGATGTCATACGTGTGCAAAAGTAAAGGCGGAACACCAGAGACCGTCTGGTTTACTGGAACAGCCTGAGATTCCGCTCTGGAAGTGGGAACAAATAGCTATGGATTTCATTACCAAGCTACCCCGCACTTCCAGTGGTCACGATACGATTTGGGTGATCATTGACCGTTTAACAAAATCTGCTCACTTCTTGCCGATGCGTGAAACCTTCACGATGGATAGACTGGCGAGATTGTACATTAATGAGATAGTGGTACGTCACGGTGTACCATTGTCAATTATTTCTGATAGAGACAGCAGATTTACTTCAAGGTTCTGGCAATCACTGCAGAAATCTCTAGGGACACAGTTAAATCTGAGTACAGCTTACCATCCACAAACGGACGGCCAAAGCGAACGTACGATTCAGACCCTAGAGGATATGTTAAGGACCTGTATTTTGGATTTCGGTGGGAATTGGGATTCTCATTTGCCACTGATTGAGTTCTCCTACAACAACAGTTATCACAGCAGTATCGGATGTGCACCATTCGAGGCTCTCTATGGCCGGAAATGTCGATCACCGATCTGTTGGACTGAAGTTGGAGATAATCGCATAACTGGACCAGAGCTTATTCAGGAAACCACCGACAAGATAGCTCAGATTCAGAGAAGACTACAAGCTACCAGAAGCAGACAAAAGAGCTACGCTGATAAGCGGCGTAAGCTGTTGGAATTCCAAGTGGGGGACCGTGTCATGTTAAAGGTTTCCCCATGGAAGGGTGTAGTGCGCTTCGGAAGGAAAGGCAAGTTAGCACCACGATACGTGGGACCGTTCGAAATAATCGAACGTATTGGTCCTGTGGCGTATAGACTGAGATTACCAGATGAACTCAGTGGTGTGCATGACGTGTTTCACGTCTCGAATTTAAAGAAATGCCTTGCTGACGAATCACTCGTCGTTCCACTCGAAGAGATTCAAGTTGATGATCAGTTACATTTCATAGAAGAACCTTTAGAGATTATGGATCGCAAGGTCAAACAACTGAGACGAAGCCGTATTCCGATTGTAAAGGTTCGTTGGAATTCAAGACGCGGACCCGAGTTTACTTGGGAACGTGAAGATCACATGAAGTTAAAGTATCCCCAGCTGTTTGAAGAGGAAGCCGTACCCGATAACAATTCTTAAATTTCGGGACGAAATTTCTTTAACAAGGGGAGACTGTAACATCAGTGCCGGAACCGTCACCGGAACAGTGATCGTAACAGTGCGTGAACAGTAATCAGGTACAATTTTCATGTAATTCAGTGTATTTCATGTTCATATCAAACCTCAGTATCATTTCATGCTAACAAAACAGTGAATTCACAGTCATTTCAGAGAAATCAGTTCAGAACAATGATTCTTGAGTCAGATAATTATCTGGCAACACAGAATCATCATGTGATTTAATTGTTAGGATTTTATTATGTATAAACGTATGTGAGGCCTTACAGGACAAAACAACACGAATATCGTTAAGTGAATGCTAAACCGACAGATTATTCGTATAGGTGACGATCTGTACGAGTAAATCTAAAAGTTTAACGTTCTGAATGATATTCGATAATTAGAAAACAATATTGAAAAGTGTAGTTATCGTCGTATTTGATTCGAACAAATACGCGCGAGGACCGCGCGATTCGATTTAAACGCTAAATAAATATTTTGTAAATTAAATAATTAAAAGATATTTAGTTAATTTATTAGGAATCACAACCTAAAATAATTTTATGACTTCTATTTTAAAACCGAGTCGTTTCGTTACGAAAACGACGCGAAAACGACATTTTTACGCGGAAACACGCAAAACCGAACGAACCCGAACGAACCCGGTATTTACTCCACATTAATTGTGGCTTTTAATGCCACAACAACCCCCAACCAGCCACCATCACCTCCATTCACGTTCACTTCTCTCTCTCTCTAACCTTCTCAAGAAAAACCCACCTTCTCTCTAAGATCTTGAGCTCAAATCTCAACCATTTCTTGTGTTTTTGGTGTCTAAATCACCTCCATTACTTGTAGATCATAGAAGTACAACAGATCTGAGGTTTCATCCAACACATTTGAGGTAAATCCGTGATTTTTGCTCGGTTTTAGGGTTTCAAAACCCTAAGTTCGAACCCACACTCTCGTCGGTTTTCCATATTTTCAAGCCATAGGGTTCCCTCCAAACACACTTAGAACAACTTGCGAACAAGCGTAGCTACAAACCTTGGCCTATTTCTCGAAAATCCATGGCTGTTTCGGCTGAGTTCGAAGGGCCGAATGACGCCACTGTCAGGTGGTCGAATGGCTCTCATTCCCCGAATGGAAATTGGCCGAAGCACCATCATTCGCCGAATGGCTGTTGGCCGAAACACCATCATTCGCCGAATAGGGAAGAGCCGAAACACCATCATTCGCCGGCTTGTCTCATTCGCTCGAACCCATTCGATCGGGACTTGTCCTCATTCGTCCAACCCTCATACGGCCCAGTTCATTCGAGCACCACTCATTCGAACACTACTCATTCGTCCGGGACAATCGGGCAAAGCCCATTCGACTCAAGTTTCTTTCGGCCATTCCTCTAAGTCGATCACATTGGTTTGGGTCATAGGTGTACACATGGGTTAGGCTGAATAAATACTCATGGGGAGGGTGAGAGTGCATGCATGGGTTGATCAAATGTGTGCGTGATGCATGGGAAACACCTAGGGTTTTCTTAACCAAAAGTTATTCTATTTTGTTATTAAATGAGGTGGCAAGCTTATAATCATCTCATGCATTCAACCTTGTAAGGGCATGGAGTTAAACATTTATGGGTCATGAGGATCAAAATGATAATTTAGGGTGATGGGAGTTGATTTAGTTCTTAACCGCCAACCTTAGAAAATCGTATAAGGTCAATTAACTAACTTTGATGGTTATTGAAAACTATCAAGGGTGTTAGTTCATCAAAACTATGATAAGGATCAAGTGAAAAACAAAGTTCAAATCAAGTGGGTCAAGATTGGGCCCAATGGGCTTAATCTAAGCCCGTCATCATGTTAATTACACTTTTCTTAAGTAAATTATGCTTTTCATAAAAGAAATAAAATTATAAATTTTAGTAAAATAATTAAATGATTTTCTTAATTAAATGTTTAACTTAAAAGAAATTAAATTGAAAATGTTTACTTTAAGGCTTTAAATAATTAATGTGGGATTTTGGTTATGAATGGGTATTAAGGTTAGCTTAGCTAGAGAAAACCATAGAAACACATTAGTAATCTGAGACACGTAGTTGCACACCGAGACCGAACCCTAGTTAGGACGTTTATTATAAATACTTATCGTCTGCGAATTCTTTTAAAACAACTCAGGAACAGAAGACACATAAGCTACAACAACGAGCGCGCATTTTGTGGTAATTCAATACAAAGCAACACAGGTGAGTTCATTGCCCCTTTTCTAAACATTTTTGTTTTAAAACGCGGGGCTGAGAAGCATGCGTAAACTGTTTTTATTTAAACTGTTTATTTAAATGCTTTTACTTATTATATGTTTTACATATATATGTTTTGTTGATACTCCTAGACTCCTGTCTAGGAAATTATTAAACAAGATCAAGTTATCAATTAAATTTAAGTACTCTTATGAGTAATACCTTAAATTTGAATTCTAAATCAACCCTTAGTCCATCAAGTTCAACTTCAAGAATCTAAACTCAAAGTGAAATCAAAGAACAAAATCAAAAGATCATATTCAAGGGAATCATAACTCAGTGTGTGATCTGAGACCCAAGAATCATAATCAAATCAATTATCATTGGAAATCATGGGAACTCAAAGAATCAAGAATCAAGAGATTCAGGAGATCAGAAATCATAAATGTGTGTGACTCATTGAAATAATGAAATCATTATGATCTAATGAACTCATTAATACTCAAGTCATGGTGGATGTCAGTTGTATATGGAATCAAGACCACGTGTAACACACATATAAAGTCCCTTCAGGTATAGAAGACTTTTGTAGTCAGGCTATACGGGCAATAACGTGAACAATCATGGAAATCAGTATCAAAGTCTAGAGAATCAAGAGATCAAGAAACAAAGGATATCCTTAAAGTCCCCGCATGTACAGAAGACCTTTGGGTCAAGCTGTAAGGGCAAATCATTAAAATCCCGTCACGCCCAGGTATACTCCTTGTGAGTTATGCCTGGTATGGGTCACGTGTGAGAGGTTACAACTTGGACAACCACCAACAACTAAGTCTAACTGATTGAGTAAAATCATACCCAATCATCATGTCTTAGTTGTATTTAAATGTTTTATTTAATTATTTAATTAAATATTTGACATTTTACTATTATCACTGACTTTTGGAAAATCTTTTGTCTATGATCAAAATCAAGAGAATCAAAGGTAAATCAAGTTTTGGAGATCAAAATCTATTTCAGAGGTGTTAGGTAAAAATGCTTAATTATCATTAATATCAATGTCCTATGCGGATTAGTATGTGGTGGGATGGCGTCTGGGCGGGGTTGTAGCCTTGACCCAGGGGTATGCCCTATACATAAGCATACCGATCTGGATGATACAGTTGATGTTAATGAGGTTAGGGTCTTTACCGAAGGAGGTTATCAAATCATTTTCAAATCATAAAACTATATGAACTCACCAACCATGTGTTGACTTGATTTTGCATGACTTCTCAGGTGACGAACAGGTCAACTAAGGAGTTATTCCTTTTGGACTAGGACTTCAGATAGAAGACTTAGCTTTTTGGACCTGCATATATTTTGAAGACATCATTACACAAATTGTTTTGTATATCTTGAGTAAATACAAGATAGAAATATATGATGTTTATGGTAGATTTACATTGTTAAATTATAAACAATACTGATGTAATTTAACTTTGTAATTCTATTATATTTAGCATTTCTCATTAGTATCATGTGCAATGTAAACAATCTGATCATCACGATTATCACTCACGATATCGCGCCCCGGAAACTTTCCGCCCGACGGGACAACCGATCCTATCCCGCCGGCTCGGGGTGTGACACTAATAAACTAACTAAAAACCGACTCTAAAATAGACACAAAGTAATAAATCTAGACTCTCTAAAACCTAAGCTACCGACAGGCAAGTGTACCTATCGTATGTAGCAGAGCAAAAGTAAGTCCGGATATCGAACCCACAGACTTCTACAGACTGTACTAACTAGACTCTATGACTTATCTATACAAAATTTGTACTTAAATAAAATAATAATAAAGAGGGGGGTTTTACTACCAAAACTAAGAATAACTTAAATAAAACAGGATTAAAGACGAACAAGCAACGAAACAAAGACTAAATCAAGAGAAAGAAAACACTACCTAGGCTTGAATCATATACATGCTTGACAAGGTTCTATCAGGGATGGAACTAATGTGATACCAGGATCTTTAAGTACTAAACTCAAAGGAAACTTAGAGCACCCTCGACCCTTCTCAAGGATAGTCAACTAAAGATCCTAAAAGCCGTTAAACCACCGGTTAAATGGATTCCCCTCACAGGTCATCCAACTACTTATGAAGTATCCGCTAGATTATCTACCTCACAGCATGATAATCTCAAAACATATAAGAAATAACTGTTAAACAATCTACCTCACGGCGCGAAAGTCACAGTTCACTCAAATGCTAGGGATAACTTGGATTTTCCTATTGGACTCAATAAACAAGGTTTGATAGACAAATCAGACTGATCTTCTCACGAAGCCTCTAACCTAACAAGCTAACAACCAAGACTTATCGACAACTTCTCACCTCACGGCTATTAAAGTTAGTTGCACATCTTAATTGTCTAAATCATAATAAAACATTCCTATGAATCACTCGGCCAAAGCAACTCATCCACTAATCAAAAACACACAGTAATTGATTCTAGCATGCACCTATTTTGCGACAGACAATCGCCAAGACACATGAGGAACATAACATCAATCATTCAACAATCAAAGACACACATACACATCCAATATTCAAAACCAAGTCTTTAAATCATAAATCCATCACATCATAATGTTCCAACACCAAAATAAACCAAATCAATCATGTATAATCATCTAACCTAGATAGTTCTAAGAGTTTAGCCAATAAACATCATATGAAAACAAACCATAATCTGTTTAATGTAAGAAGACATGAGAAACAAAGTAAACCGATCACGTTACACCCTTCGGATCACTCGTCTAGGGCTTCCCAATGATTCAGATCGACTCCTATCTTGTCCTCTAGCTTCTGGTCACCTTCTAGGTCTTCTCTGATCGTCCAGAATTGAATCCCCCCGCCTCAGCCGTTTTAGAAACTTAAAAATCGATTTTCTGAGATTTTAACCCTGTCGCGTAACGCGATAGGCATCTAGTAACCCTTCGCGCTACGCGAGGGTACCCACTACCCGACAAAATAGTCGGGTCAAACCCGCAATCATTAAAAGGGGCATTTTGGTCATTTCCACCTGTCGCGTACCGCGATAGGGTTTCTTGTAGTTGTCGTGCTACGCGACAGACCTAAAATCCAGCTTTTGTCTTCTTTTGTTCTCGGGTCCGTTCTTTTCCAACCGAGAGCTCTTTTTCTTGATCTTTTGCACCAAATACGCATGTTTATTACCTGCAAGCATTGAATTACAGAATTGTGAAGCACCAGCTAAAATCAACTCCAGAAACGCATAGAACTGTACAGAAACTAAACAAAAACATATAGAAAAACAGATGTGTTTTGCAACACATCACATCCCCACACTTATCTCTTTTTCGTCCCTGAAAAAGGCTTATGCAAAAATCTGGGATCATAGCTAGGTAAAATGGTTTCCACACAATTAAACTCATTAATTCAAAATTAAATGCCTTGGAAAAGATTGCAAGTATTGTTATCCTACTAAACCCATACTAATTTTTCCAGTCCCTTAGTCATGGTCCATTATGTTCATGTTCTACATTTCATTTCATTAGACCCACACTTAGGAAATTAAAACCAAATCAATCCTGGATTCTAGCTTTCAAGTCATCCTTACATATAAACAAACAAGAAATTTCTCAATTCAGATTTTTATGAATGAAACAGATGGAAGCGTGAGCATTTTTCTTTTATTTTTCAATCCATTGAATTTAACTTAGTGGTGTTTCAACCAGGCTGCAACCCGGCGTGTGACACATAAGTTTTTAATCCAACTTCTTTTCTTTTATTTTTCTTTTTACTCAGCTTGTTTGGTGAAATGAAAGCGCCATAAGACTCGGATTTATTCTCATAAAAAGAGTACTTATGTGCCAAACAAAAATCAGATTTTTTTAAAAACTCTCATTTGTTATTATGCAAAGATTCTTTAATAACTAGAAAACAGTTTCATTAATTCCAAATCCCCAAGATGTTTCCCATGAAAATCATGCATTTAAGTAAAATTATACCAATCTTACGGGACAAATACAATCAGTTGAGCCTACCTACACATCCCATAACCAAAGCATAAAACCCAAACCAACTAGTTAACTATGAATGAAACCATCAAACCTAACTTTTCTATCATTTCCCATCATGCTTTTGCAACCAACTTAAACAAGGACAAGGAAGATCTAAGCCAAAGATGTAGAAACAGAAATAAAAATAAAAATTTTCAAAAAATTTTGAAAAAATAAAAGAACTTAAGTAAACTAAAACTAAAAACCAAAAACTAACTACTAAAAACAAAATTAAACTAAGTTTCCCATCCCCACACTTAAACTTTACATTGTCCCCAATGTAGAGAAAAAGGAAACTCAAAAGAAAAACTAAAAACTGAAAATGACTTAGCTGGATGAAGAGAAGACTGTCGAGTGCCAATCTTTCCAAGAAAGCTCCACAAACTACAATTTTTCTCCACAGGCTACAAACATACCATAAGATCTACAAAAAGACAAAGATCAAACAAGCATCAACACGTCCAAAACATGATAACAATGATATCCATGATTAAGTCCAACCACTAACCAACCCGGATTCCCGAAACCAACAAATCAAAATTTACAAAATTGCAAAATTTCTAATCAACATAACCATGAACGACAAGAAACACAAGCCTCCCCACACTTAGCCTTCATCAACACCATCTCCTCTCATCTCGGGTGCCTATAGTGTATGAGAATGGAGGGCCAATGGAGTAGAAGAGAAGAAATGGGGCTAAAAATCTTATCTCTAAGGCTTGAAAATCTTTTAACTAATCTGGAAGGGCGTCGCGTATCGCGACAACATGTGAAGAAACCCTCGCGATACGCGAGGGAACGTTGACACGCGACGCTGACCATATCCTCGCGTAGCGCGACAGATGGGCAGGTGGCCCTCGCGTGACGCGACGATGCTCTTTTTCCAGAGAGTTTCCAGATTTCCATGCCTTAGCCAAATTTTCAACCCCAAAACTCACTAAACCATCCACAACCGTTCTAAAGCAAGAAATACATACCTGGTGGCTCCACTTCATCATTATGGCATCAAATTGATTAAAATCCTGCAAAACAAATTAAAACACACAAAAACGAAAACGAAAAAAAACGAAAAACAATCACGAAAAATGAAAAACACACCAACGACACCCAAAATAACTTACAAACTCTACACTTGGGAGTTTAACCCAAGAGCCCACAATCCTCAACTCAGATGGGAGGATCCAAAGAGACATCCTCCCCTACAATCACCTCATAACCACTATCACCAACATCCCATGGTCCCTCTCTCATAACCTTATTCACACCTACATCATGACTCATCGAAATCACACCATCCACTTGATGGACTAACTCACCACCGGCTCTCACAGAATTTGCTATCTTGAGACAAACACTCTCATCACCCACTCCAAGAGTGAGTTTACCCTCATACACATCTATGATAGCCTTCGCGATGCGCAAAAATGGGCGCCCAAGAATGATGGGAACCGCCGTGTCCGCCTCCATATCCATCACAACAAAGTCCACGGGAAACACAAACCTATCCACCTTTACTAAGACATTCTTCAAAGTCCCCCGTGGACACTTCACTGACCGATCCGCCAACGACAAAGTCATGCGTGTGGGGAACAAATCACCAAGGGCTAGCTTCTCGTATAAAGAATATGGCATCAAATTGATGCTAGCCCCTGAGTCCGCCAGAGCATACCTCCTCACATCATCTCCAAATAAGCACGGGATAGTGAACATTCCCGGATCTGCAAGCTTTTCGGGAAGCTTGTTTAAAATCACCGCGGAACAACCCGCACTCAATGGTACGTTGGCGACCTCTCCTAAATGGTCCTTACCCTTCAACAACTCTTTGAGATACTTGACATACTTCGGTATATGCTGAAGGGCTTCAATAAAAGGAAGATTGATCTTGAGTTGTTTAAACATGTCAAGAAAGTGCCCGTATTCCTTAGCATGCTTTTGATTGGTTAAGCGCGCCGGATAAGGAACACGGGTAAGATCAATCTCCGTGGTGGGTCTAAACATGACCGGCTTACCAACTGCCGGTTTCTCAACGGGAGACTCACTGTTAGGTGCGGTACTTGCTGGGACTAGCCTCGGGGGCACCCTCCCAGGGGTCTCCATCTCAATTTCCTCATCCACCGGTTCCTCCTCATCTAAATCAACCGGTGGGATCACCCTCTCACTCTCCTCAACTTCTACTAACACTGGTGGTATGAACACCTCTCCTCTACCTCCTCCAGAACGAGTAGTGACCGCCTTAACGTGGGCGTTTGGGTTGGTTTGGGGCTGACCCGGGAACTGGCCTTGGGGCCGTTCATCCAACCGTTTGGCAATGTCACCAACCGTTCTTTGCAAATCAAGGAATGCAGACTGTTGATTTTTAAGGAGGACGTCATGTTCATGTAGGATCTTTTGTGTAGTGGCATCCTTAGCCACTAACTGAGTCAACAATTCCTCTATCCTACCCAAACCACCACCAGCACCTGAAGTGCTACCCTGATTACTACCACTAGGAGCTGGATTATGTCCCTGATTATGACCAGAATGAAAACCAGGGGGATTACCTGAAGATCTATAAGTTTGGTTTTGAGAATTTCCCCAACCGGGGTTATAAGACTGCCCAAACCTACCCTGTCCTCCTACATAATTAGTCTGCTCCTGGCTCACCAAACATTCAGAAGTGGGATGACCACCTCTGCAGATCTCACACCTATCTACTCTCATCTTCAACTCCTTTACATCCCTAGCTAAAGACTCAAGAGCAGCAGCAACACTAGTGTCCACATTAACGTGGTGAACTCCTCTTGTGGAAGAGGAGGAACTGGCAATAGGAGTGGAATTCCTATTTGAAGACCGCTGCTCATACTCGGCCTGAGCAAAACTCTCAAACATATCTGTGCACTCAGCAACATCCCTCTTACCCATGAGGTGACCACCCGCAGAAGTGTCAAAACGAGCCCGAGTCTCATAAGTGAGACCATTGTAGAACTTCTCGACAAGAGCCCAATCAGAGAGACCGTGCTGGGAGCATCTGCTTAGAAGGTTTTGGAACCTCTCCCAAGCAAGATAATAGGGCTCATCAGGTGCCATTCGGAATGAATGGATCTCATCTCGCAGGCGGGCGGCCTTAGCAGGTGGGAAATACTTTTTAAGAAAAGCATCCCGAAGGCTAACCCAAGTTATGAAGGTACCTGGAGGATGAGAATCAAGCCAAGTGGCTGCTCTTCCCGCAAGTGAAAAAGGAAAAAGCTGTAGAAAAATTGCATCATTAGTGGCACCTTGAAGGTTGAAGGTACCACAGATACGAGTGAGCCTAGCAAGGTGTGCGGGAGCATCTTCATCATCACGACCATTAAACTGAGAATTATTAATCGCAGTCATGATATATGAAGGAATCTGCCACGAATTTTCATTCGTTATGTTTGGCACAGTAATGGGATTATTAAGTCCCGTGAAACCTGCAGTGGCCTGCTGGTGAACCGTCCGACGCTCAGCCATAGGTGGAACAAAATGAAAACGTGGACTAGAAAGGGTGGAAGAACTAGAAGAAGAGGATGGTGTGTGCTCAGAAAAGTTAGCAGAAATAGGAGTGGAAGCACTTACCTCGCTCGTAGAACCTTCAGAAAAGTCCCGCGAATCGCACCTTGATGGCAATGAAAGCTCAGGTGGCGGTCCGTGTGAGCGTAAGTGTGGCATGCACTACCAAGCCTGCAATAAAAAAAATCAATCAAAAAGAAATAAATAAAATAAAATAGAATAGAACTAAAAATAAACAAAAACACAAATATGCACAGATAAGAAAAAAAAACTAGTAAGCACAATCGACTAAGAAGTCCCCGGCAACGGCGCCAAAAACTTGATGTCGACGGAGCTTAGCTAATAAACTAACTAAAAACCGACTCTAAAATAGACACAAAGTAATAAATCTAGACTCTCTAAAACCTAAGCTACCGACAGGCAAGTGTACCTATCGTATGTAGCAGAGCAAAAGTAAGTCCGGATATCGAACCCACAGACTTCTACAGACTGTACTAACTAGACTCTATGACTTATCTATACAAAATTTGTACTTAAATAAAATAATAATAAAGAGGGGGGTTTTACTACCAAAACTAAGAATAACTTAAATAAAACAGGATTAAAGACGAACAAGCAACGAAACAAAGACTAAATCAAGAGAAAGAAAACACTACCTAGGCTTGAATCATATACATGCTTGACAAGGTTCTATCAGGGATGGAACTAATGTGATACCAGGATCTTTAAGTACTAAACTCAAAGGAAACTTAGAGCACCCTCGACCCTTCTCAAGGATAGTCAACTAAAGATCCTAAAAGCCGTTAAACCACCGGTTAAATGGATTCCCCTCACAGGTCATCCAACTACTTATGAAGTATCCGCTAGATTATCTACCTCACAGCATGATAATCTCAAAACATATAAGAAATAACTGTTAAACAATCTACCTCACGGCGCGAAAGTCACAGTTCACTCAAATGCTAGGGATAACTTGGATTTTCCTATTGGACTCAATAAACAAGGTTTGATAGACAAATCAGACTGATCTTCTCACGAAGCCTCTAACCTAACAAGCTAACAACCAAGACTTATCGACAACTTCTCACCTCACGGCTATTAAAGTTAGTTGCACATCTTAATTGTCTAAATCATAATAAAACATTCCTATGAATCACTCGGCCAAAGCAACTCATCCACTAATCAAAAACACACAGTAATTGATTCTAGCATGCACCTATTTTGCGACAGACAATCGCCAAGACACATGAGGAACATAACATCAATCATTCAACAATCAAAGACACACATACACATCCAATATTCAAAACCAAGTCTTTAAATCATAAATCCATCACATCATAATGTTCCAACACCAAAATAAACCAAATCAATCATGTATAATCATCTAACCTAGATAGTTCTAAGAGTTTAGCCAATAAACATCATATGAAAACAAACCATAATCTGTTTAATGTAAGAAGACATGAGAAACAAAGTAAACCGATCACGTTACACCCTTCGGATCACTCGTCTAGGGCTTCCCAATGATTCAGATCGACTCCTATCTTGTCCTCTAGCTTCTGGTCGCCTTCTAGGTCTTCTCTGATCGTCCAGAATTGAATCCCCCCGCCTCAGCCGTTTTAGAAACTTAAAAATCGATTTTCTGAGATTTTAACCCTGTCGCGTAACGCGATAGGCATCTAGTAACCCTTCGCGCTACGCGAGGGTACCCACTACCCGACAAAATAGTCGGGTCAAACCCGCAATCATTAAAAGGGGCATTTTGGTCATTTCCACCTGTCGCGTACCGCGATAGGGTTTCTTGTAGTTGTCGTGCTACGCGACAGACCTAAAATCCAGCTTTTGTCTTCTTTTGTTCTCGGGTCCGTTCTTTTCCAACCGGGAGCTCTTTTTCTTGATCTTTTGCACCAAATACGCATGTTTATTACCTGCAAGCATTGAATTACAGAATTGTGAAGCACCAGCTAAAATCAACTCCAGAAACGCATAGAACTGTACAGAAACTAAACAAAAACATATAGAAAAACAGATGTGTTTTGCAACACATCATTCCGATCCGCACAGTCACTGATATCAATCACTGCTTCCATTTTCTCTATCCAACGTAGTAATCCGACAGCACCCTCATTGCCATAGAAGTCCTTAGGCTTGCATGCCATAAACTCCTTATAGGTGCAACCACGCCTAGCAGCATTTCCAACTCCACCCCCTTCCACATTGTGATGTACTTCCTCATGATTGTTGTTATCACCATTGTTGTTGTTACCTGGCCCATGATTGTTGTTGTTATTCCCTCCATGGTTGTTGTTCCCTCCATGGTTGTTGTTCCCTCCACGGTTGTTGTTCCCTCCATGGTTGTTGTTATTGTTACCAATATTGAAGATTCGATTACTCACTTGAGTAATAATATTAGGAAGAGCTGCATTGATATGTTGGTCAATCAGAGCTTGAATGTTCTGATTTTGATCAACATTGTTGTTGCCCTGGTCAACGTTGTTGTTGCCCTGATTAATTCTCCTTGGTCTCATGATTCTACACAAAATAGATGTAATGAGTATATGCTCATAAAGGTTTTAGTCCCATCTATGGTACTTAGCTATGTTCAAGGCAATATTGCACTTAAATGACTACTACATATGAATACATAATATTTAAATGATCAGACATGACATTCAATGTAACTACATTAAATACCCATCACCCCAATTCAAATAAAAAGCTCCGATAATATAAAATGATAAGATTGAAAATTCCAAAAAAAGGAAAATTCAACCTTTAAGTCACTACATAAACCATCAAAGAGAAACATAATAAATTACTAAGTCTCAAAATAACCAGAAACATAAAAAAAAAACATAAGGTTTCAAATGAACAAAATAAAACTAATAAATCTCAGATGGTAGTCGCTCAAATCCTTTCATAAATCTGCACTAAAATCATAACGAGAACCAGTACGCTCATCACCACAGCAACTAATGTAGCCATCCGGGCCTCAGACTGTGCTTCTCTAGCTTGAGTTGTCGCTGCTCTCTGACCATGCTCTACATAGTTCATATGATGATGTAGTCCTGTCGCTACACCACTTTGATAATCCAAACGACCATATAAGTCATTTATTTGACGTCCCATCCTGCGCTGATTCTCATCTAAAGGAATAGTCACTTTCCATAAGTCGCGGTTCTTCACAGCTCGTTCTGGTAAAGGAACTTCCATCATTCTAGAGGCAACCGATGCATGCGGTCTAGTAGCATCATCTGACACTGGTGGTTGTACTGGTGGAGATGGCGGTTGTGACACCCGGCAATTTCAGGTAAATTGCAACTCTTGAACTCTACGTATTTCACATTCATACTTGTTGTATTTCATTTAATTATGTTTAATTAGATGAGCTAAACACAAACACAAAACAATAGCTTGGACTATTATTGTGCATTACACGTTGATTAGGATTAATCAAGCGTGCAAAACACTTCGTAGAACACAAACACAAACTATCGAAGATAATTCAAGGAATTATCGAAACACACACACGAGACTCACGAACGTTGGTGATCAATCAAACTTATGTGCTATTTGTATTTACGTGCTTAAACGAGCATTAGATGCTTTAGATAAACGTTAGGAATCATGTATGAGCGAAATCGTTTCAACGAAATCGAAAAACAAGGATATGGACCCGTCGCGGTACGCGACAAGCCCCTCGGCGAAAGTCTTCGCGGTACGCGAATCAAACCGGGAGTCGAACTCCCGAATTCCATCGCGGTACGCGGCAAACAATTTTGATCGGCCTCAGCGGTACGCGAAGGCCATGCAGATCAAAATTTTTATAAAAACCAACTCATTCATTTCTGTTCGGTTTGCTCACGAATTCTACGAACTTCTTCCCTCACTCTCGACCAGAACCCCTGTAGAACTTATCCCAAACCTCTGGAAACACCTTTGGAAGTATTTCCCTCATCCTTAGCAAGCTTGAAGACCATAGAGCTTGGAGAGGAAGCGAGGAAGATAGAGGCTACGATCCGCGCACCGAATCACCATCACCAGAAGCTGTTACCGCCGAATCTCAGCACCAAGGAGCTCCTAAGGTAGTTTCTTGTGTTTATCTATAGTTAGATCGCACATGCAATGGGTGAAAACCCACATGCAACTCCATGTGACCATTGTGCACGATTTGTTGGTGATTTGTTGAATAGATGTTATAGATTTACTGGTTTGATAATATTAGAATGTTAGATTTGAGTTTGATTGAGTTATTGGTAGGTTTGATGATGTTTTGGTGCACTTGCCATAAAAGGAAACTTTTATGTTGCAAGTCTTGGATTTGTGATAATCTAGACATGTTAGACATGTCTAGATGTTGTTAAATGCATATTAAAGTGTTTAGAAACACATTGGAATATTTGATTTTGTCAAAATCATGGTTTTGTATAATCTTGCTAAAAAAAGGAAACTTTTATAAATCAAAAGAGGGCTTTTGATGTTTTAAAGAGTTTTGATGAACTTAGATTGTTGAAACATGTTTAGAAATGATTTCTAACATATTTGGAAACCTTGATTTGTGAAAACGAGCTTTTAAACAAATACTTACTATTTTAGGAAACTTTATTTGGGCAAAACGGCATAAATGATGGTTTATGCGCAAACGATGTGTTTTAAGTGTATAAACGTGTTTTTTACAAACATACTAGAGCTATTAGTTTTATGAAATGAAATTTCATAACCACACTTTCCTAAATTGGAAACTTTCTAAAAATGGTAACTTATGTGACTAGAGTCATAGGATGCATATTAGTGTCTTATGTGCGTCAAGGCACATAAACACAACAATCGTGTCACCAACGATTCGTCGAGTCAACACAAGTCAACACACACATACTCGGTTGAGCACACCGACACTTGGAGTTGTATGGAATACAACGCATCACAAAACACATACTTACACCTATATGATCATAGGTGCTTACTAGCAGGTGCTAGCTTTCGCAGACGCGAACACCACATAAACCGGAACTGCTCTATCAGGTGAGTTCACGGCCCCTTTTTACTTTTCTAACCTTTGGGGGAGAAAACACTGCACTACAACTGTTTTAGAACAACAACTCATTTTATGGACATGCTTTATCATTATATGTATATGTGTGGGCCCCTATCACAACTAAAAGTCCTCGCGATACTCCTCGGACCGTTAATAGCATAACGCCTAGCGTGGTAATCTTGAATAGTACTATTTGGGCCTGACAAGCCCCACTACACCCGACTGGAGGTCGGAACAGTGCAATATTGACCAACACTTTGCCATTGTCTCGTGATAACATGGCGGGAGGCACAATCTGTCAGCTTCGGTACCATCCACAATATAATATAACTGTATTGACTAGCTATCAATCGATACTGCATTGTATGATATGTAAATCTGCAAAGCTCTTACTTTAAACATTTTGATGTTTACTGCTTATGAAAAACCTGTGCTCTCACCAACCTTTGTGTTGACCCTTTTACTCGCATGTTTTCTCAGGTAGCTAAGGCATGCGCACAAGGATATGATGCTAGGATGGAGTCCCATGCATCAGCTTTAGTGTCTTAGATCATCGATAACATTTAACATTTTCACTTGGTTATGTCTTGTATTGATAAACAACTTTCAATCGCTTCCGCAAACTTTAAATTTATGATGTTCTGAAAACTGTTTTAAAATAACGCTTCCGCAACTTACGAACTGTATTTGTTTTGAGATTGTATAACTTCCGCAACTCTGATTTTGCAAATCGATTTATCCATGTAATTGGATGTACGTATATAACCAGACATGTAGGTCTCGCATGTTGTGTGACCGGAGACTGCGATCCTGACAATCCGCCGTTGCTCGCGCCCCCGGAAGGGACGGGATTTCTCGGGGTGCGACAGATTGGTATCAGAGCCTCCGGTTATTGCGAATTAGGTTTGCATTTAGTGAACTTAGTCTATAACCATTAGTCTCCACACAACACATAGTGATTAGTATTAGTACTACTTGCATACCTTACCGTACATATACACAATACGCACATTTTTGATATGGGGTCACTGTCGTAATCATCTATGCTCACATTCGACGAGAAGGAACGGATTGTTCCTACACCTTCAGTATCAACACTATCGGTAGCAGCTGGGTTACCAAAACGAACCAAATATCGCCCGAAGGCAGCACGTCTGAGCCATCGCAGGAGGAGCAACTGGTACACATATACCACATCACCGGTGCCCGAATCGAAGAGGCAATGACAAAAGCTGATCAGGGATGAAAACCACAGCAAGTCAAGGGATGAAGTAGGCCCTGTGGCTCAACCTCGATTGGAAAGACATTGATCCTCTTTCCAACTCCTAAACAACATTCTTGTAACCCTTTAGTACTTCTACACATACTGTTTACAAGGACCATATGAGAAAATTCCAAACTCAACTCCTTGTCACTCATAGTAAATCACCAAGAGAACATGGTCGCTCGAGTTAGGAAAAACTAGAGGGACCATGGCGAAAGATTTCACTACCGGTGCATACGAAACTCCCTGACTGTTATGAGGTCATCTACAATCAGTCATCCTAACATTCACACAATGAGTGTCCAACACTCAGTGACATAAGGAAAACACACACAAGCCACGTAGATATCCTTATAGGACTTACGAAAGATCCTATAATATCATTCAACTCACGTAACTATCCCAAGTGTTAGTTTCGATAGGCTATTCAGCCATACCTCATATGACTCTTGTTTGAATCTTGATGTCATGAATAAACTCTGAATCCAGTAAAACCTAATAGCTTTAAGAAGGAGGAGCTAGAATTCCTATGTAAGGTAAATTGACGATCATGGTGCGCAACATAATCGTGAATTTACAGGTACGCATGAATTCTGGCAAATTCTATTATGAGTCTATTTCTGGAAACACATACATTGATATTCGCTTATCCCTCACTCTGATGGTTGCAACCGAATTCAAACAACGTATCAAGATTTCAACATAACATTCATCAAATTCCCAGCCATAGTTCGGATTACCATATATCCCCGAAGACCTCATGTTGCGACTTTACACTTCACATGAAGTAATGTATCAAATTTTTGATAAGGACCATGACAAGGATCCTGAGGAGGACCCCTTGGAAGAGCCACCCGACAATACATTTCTCATACTAGACTCACTTGAGCCTGAGAGGCAGTGTCTTGAGTTGGATTGACTTGTGACCTGACCTGGGCAAACAACCGAATCGAGTGTCTTGCAAAGGAACTGAGATATACGAATGCCCAATAAGCAGGACCTTGTAGCGTAGTCAACAAGCTGGGGCGGGATATAACCCAGTTGATTCCAAAATTCCAGGCAGCCGAAGACCGGGCTGCCATCGCTAAAGCTAGAATCGAAGAGCTGGAAAACAAGGTCGTCGATCCAGTCCCATAAGAACCTGACACTAAGGAAGAGGAACCAGTGTCGGATGCTGATTTTGAATTCCACTATCGATAATGCGTTCGATTAACTTAGCATAGACCTAGTAGAGACAGGTTGCGTCTCTTTACTCGAAACTTTGGAATACTAGTGTCTTGGGTATTAAATGAATTGTAACCAGTACGACTTAATATATATCAAGACTAGTAACTGTTATTGAAAATCCTGTCTATGCCAATCAATACATGTTTTCCTACCGTATCAATCACACGCTACATTAGTCATCAGATCTATACTAACACTCAGTCTCGCTATGAAGGTCATGGCTGGAAGACACGAAGGACGCAGGAACGCAGTAGGACGAGGAAACATTAACCTCACTGCAACAGAATTGAATGCACTCATCAACGAGCGAGTTGATGAAGCACTAGCGGCACGAGAGAATAATCGTAACCAAAACCCACCGAACCAAGGAGCAAACCCTAAACCACCCCACTGCACATTCAGAACATTCTTAGACTGCAAACCACATCCTTTCAATGGAACGGAGGGTGCTGTCGGTCTCCTCCGATGGATTGAGAAATTGGAATCGGCTTTCATCCTGAGCAACTGTAGGGTTAATGATCGTGTGAGGTACGCAACAGGAACCTTAGAGGGAGCAGCCCTCACTTGGTGGTACACGAATGTTCAAACCATAGGATGGGAAACATGTAATGCTCTACCCTGGGAAGAGTTTAAAAGAATGATGAACCACGAATATTCCCCTCACGACAAAGTTCAGACATTAGAAATGGAATTCCGGAACCACCGGATGATCGGCTCTGAGATCGAGGCATACACTTCCCGATCTTATGAACTGGCACGCATGTGCCCAGAAATGGTGACCCCAGCCTACAAACATCTCGAAAGATACATTGAGGGATTGACACCAGAGGTTCGGGATATGGTGCTATCCGCTGACCCCACTACCTTGCGACAAGCCGTTTACTTAGCCCATGAACTGACTGATACGGCAGTTATTCAAGGATTATTGCCTCCACCTGGATCAGTAATCAAAACCACCGACAACAAACGCAAATGGGATAACTCTCAAAACGAAACCCCCACTCTACAATCACCCAAACGACGTAAGGGTACCTATGCTGGCAAAAATCCAAAGTGCAACAACTGTGATTATCATCATCAACGAGGACCGTGTGAAAGATACCGGTGCCAACGTTGTGGAAAGTTAGGTCACACAGCTGAGAACTGCAGGGGTGAACTAGTGACCAAAATCCCACGGCCACAACAGCAGCAATACAAAGCACCAAAAGGATGCTTCGGATGTGGAGAGCCAGGGCACTTTAAGAGGGACTGCCCCCATGTGAAAAACAGTGGTGACGAAGTACCGAAGAGTTGCTTCGAATGTGGAAATCCAGGTCACATCAAAAAGGACTGCTCGCATTTGGAGAACAACAACCATAACGAGAACAACAATGGTCCGATGGGACGAGCCCTCGTGATTGGGGCTACGGAATCCAGAAATGATCTTAACCTTGAAACGGGTACGTATCTCTTAAACGGTCATTACACTTTTGTATTGTTTGATACTGAAACTGAGGAAAGTATTATATTTAAGTACCTTAGTAAATACTTGTCAAAACCCCAATATCCTTAAAGGCTAAATACACCGTGGAATTAGCTGATGTTAAACTGATTGTAACTGAGCACATTCAAAGAGAATGCACTTTAAAGATAGCAAACCATAAATCTTAAGAACGACCTCATGCCAGTTACATTAGGCATTTTTGAGATAATAGTGGACATGGAATGATTGTCTAAAAACTAAGCTAAAATTGTTTGCCACAACAAGGTGGTGCGCATACCTCCCCCTAGTGGAGAAACCTTAGACATCAACGGTGAATGGAGCAACACTCCTCTGCCCCCATGTGGAAGTGGGAACAAATCTCCATGGACGTCATTACCTAATTACCTCGTACTCCTTGTGGAGGTGACACTATCTGAATAATCGTGGAAAGACTAACTAAGTCAACAAACTTCCTTGCGATTAAGGAAAACGACAAGATATGTCAAGGAAGTGACCTTGCGACACGGAGTGCCGACCCCCATCATTTCGGATCGAGACGCTAGATTCACTTCTAATTTCTGGAATTCACTGCCA
This sequence comes from Mikania micrantha, assembly GCA_009363875.1. NCBI lineage: Eukaryota > Viridiplantae > Streptophyta > Magnoliopsida > Asterales > Asteraceae > Mikania > Mikania micrantha. The sequence continues at coordinate 88,044 of SZYD01000819.1, read as the reverse complement.
AGGTCGCTTGACACTCGGTTGGACATGAGTACAGCATACCACCCACAAACTGATGGCCAGAGCGAACACACCATACAAACTCCTGAAGACAAGCTACGAGCGTGCGTAGTAGACTTCGACGATAGCAGGGAAACTCACCTACCGTTGGTAGAGTTCTCCTACAATAACAGCTACCACACAAGTATCAAGGCGGTGCCTTTTGAGGCCCTCTATGGCAGGAAATGCCGATCACCTATCTGTTGGGCGAAAGTGGGCGACAGTCAGCTCACAGGCCCGGAACTCGTACACGAAACAACGGAGAAAATGGTGCAATTCAGAAATCGCATGGCAGCAGCTCGGGACCGTCAGAAGAACTATGCCGACAAACGCCGAAAGCCACCGGAATTTCAGGTAGGAGACAAAGTCCTTCTGAAAGTTTCACCTTGGAAGAGCGTCATTCATTTCGGTAAACGAGGCAAACTAAACCCACGGTATATTGGACCATTCGAGACCCTAAAGAGGATTGGTCCGGTAGCATACCAACTCAACCTTCCAGCGCAACTCGATGGAGTTCACAACATATTTCATGCCTCAAACTTAAAGAAGTGTTTATCTGATGAGACACTCGTAATTCCACCAGATGAAATCCAGGTGGATAAACAACTACGGTTCATAGAAGAGCCGGTAGCGATCCTGGACCAAAAGGTCAAACAACTAAAGCAAAGTCGGATTCCGATTGTCGGAGTCCGATGGAACTCGAAACGCGGACCTGAATTCACGTGGAAACGTGAAGATCAGATGATGCGCAAATATCCCCATCTCTCCAAACAACGTCGAACACCGACAACAACGAATAAATTTCGGGACGAAATTCCTTTCAACAAGGGGATGATGTGACAACCAGAAAATTTTTGTTTCTCAACCACTCTTGCTTCTCAAACACTATCAACAACAACCAAATTTCGGGACGAAATTTCTTTCAACAAGGGGATGATGTGACACCCGGCAATTTCAGGTAAATTGCAACTCTTGAACTCTACGTATTTCACATTCATACTTGTTGTATTTCATTTAATTATGTTTAATTAGATGAGCTAAACACAAACACAAAACAATAGCTTGGACTATTATTGTGCATTACACGTTGATTAGGATTAATCAAGCGTGCAAAACACTTCGTAGAACACAAACACAAACTATCGAAGATAATTCAAGGAATTATCGAAACACACACACGAGACTCACGAACGTTGGTGATCAATCAAACTTATGTGCTATTTGTATTTGCGTGCTTAAACGAGCATTAGATGCTTTAGATAAACGTTAGGAATCATGTATGAGCGAAATCGTTTCAACGAAATCGAAAAACAAGGATATGGACCCGTCGCGGTACGCGACAAGCCCCTCGGCGAAAGTCTTCGCGGTACGCGAATCAAACCGGGAGTCGAACTCCCGAATTCCATCGCGGTACGCGGCAAACAATTTTGATCGGCCTCCGCGGTACGCGAAGGCCATGCAGATCAAAATTTTTATAAAAACCAACTCATTCATTTCTGTTCGGTTTGCTCGCGAATTCTACGAACTTCTTCCCTCACTCTCGACCAGAACCCCTGTAGAACTTATCCCAAACCTCTGGAAACACCTTTGGAAGTATTTCCCTCATCCTTAGCAAGCTTGAAGACCATAGAGCTTGGAGAGGAAGCGAGGAAGATAGAGGCTACGATCCGCGCACCGAATCACCATCACCAGAAGCTGTTACCGCCGAATCTCAGCACCAAGGAGCTCCTAAGGTAGTTTCTTGTGTTTATCTATAGTTAGATCGCACATGCAATGGGTGAAAACCCACATGCAACTCCATGTGACCATTGTGCACGATTTTGTTGGTGATTTGTTGAATAGATGTTATAGATTTACTGGTTTGATAATATTAGAATGTTAGATTTGAGTTTGATTGAGTTATTGGTAGGTTTGATGATGTTTTGGTGCACTTGCCATAAAAGGAAACTTTTATGTTGCAAGTCTTGGATTTGTGATAATCTAGACATGTTAGACATGTCTAGATGTTGTTAAATGCATATTAAAGTGTTTAGAAACACATTGGAATATTTGATTTTGTCAAAAGCATGGTTTTGTATAATCTTGCTAAAAAAAGGAAACTTTTATAAATCAAAAGAGGGCTTTTGATGTTTTAAAGAGTTTTGATGAACTTAGATTGTTGAAACATGTTTAGAAATGATTTCTATCATATTTGGAAACCTTGATTTGTGAAAACGAGCTTTTAAACAAATACTTACTATTTTAGGAAACTTTATTTGGGCAAAACGGCATAAATGATGGTTTATGCGCAAACGATGTGTTTTAAGTGTATAAACGTGTTTTTTTACAAACATACTAGAGCTATTAGTTTTATGAAATGAAATTTCATAACCACACTTTCCTAAATTGGAAACTTTCTAAAAATGGTAACTTATGTGACTAGAGTCATAGGATGCATATTAGTGTCTTATGTGCGTCAAGGCACATAAACACAACAATCGTGTCACCAACGATTCGTCGAGTCAACACAAGTCAACACACACATACTCGGTTGAGCACACCGACACTTGGAGTTGTATGGAATACAACGCATCACAAAACACATACTTACACCTATATGATCATAGGTGCTTACTAGCAGGTGCTAGCTTTCGCAGACGCGAACACCACATAAACCGGAACTGCTCTATCAGGTGAGTTCAGGACCCCTTTTTACTTTTCTAACCTTTGGGGGAGAAAACACTGCACTACAACTGTTTTAGAACAACAACTCATTTTATGGACATGCTTTATCATTATATGTATATGTGTGGGCCCCTATCACAACTAAAAGTCCTCGCGATACTCCTCGGACCGTTAATAGCATAACGCCTAGCGTGGTAATCTTGAATAGTACTATTTGGGCCTGACAAGCCCCACTACACCCGACTGGAGGTCGGAACAGTGCAATATTGACCAACACTTTGCCATTGTCTCGTGATAACATGGCGGGAGGCACAATCTGTCAGCTTCGGTACCATCCACAATATAATATAACTGTATTGACTAGCTATCAATCGATACTGCATTGTATGATATGTAAATCTGCAAAGCTCTTACTTTAAACATTTTGATGTTTACTGCTTATGAAAAACCTGTGCTCTCACCAACCTTTGTGTTGACCCTTTTACTCGCATGTTTTCTCAGGTAGCTAAGGCATGCGCACAAGGATAGGATGCTAGGATGGAGTCCCATGCATCAGCTTTAGTGTCTTAGATCATCGATAACATTTAACATTTTCACTTGGTTATGTCTTGTATTGATAAACAACTTTCAATCGCTTCCGCAAACTTTAAATTTATGATGTTCTGAAAACTGTTTTAAAATAACGCTTCCGCAACTTACGAACTGTATTTGTTTTGAGATTGTATAACTTCCGCAACTCTGATTTTGCAAATCGATTTATCCATGTAATTGGATGTACGTATATAACCAGACATGTAGGTCTCGCATGTTGTGTGACCGGAGACTGCGATCCTGACAATCCGCCGTTGCTCGCGCCCCCGGAAGGGACGGGATTTCTCGGGGTGCGACAGCGGTGGTGTGGGAGTCCTTAATAAGACACGTCGTGGCATGATTGTTGACTTTCGGGCGGTAAACCGAATACGTGTTCCTTGCCTCGCAGGTGGTGCCTCCGGTGCCGGCAGTGGTGGTGGTGGTGTTGGATCTCTAGCAACAGGTGTTCTTGTGGTAGATCTAGTGTGGCTACTAGAGACTTCTTCGAGATCTTCCTCAGGTTCTGATTATGTATCTACACGTCTTGAAGGGGTTCCCATGACATATCCTGATTCATCAGCAGAGTACTGTGGGTGCGAAGATGATGAAGCAGACATTTCCTGTGATGAATTGCTAAATTTATATCAATATATAATATAATAAATAATAACCATGGCTCTGATACCAATCTATCACACCCCCGCCAAAGGCGGAATCGCAGGAGCGTGACTGATCGCATATCACAACACACGGATTCAAGAGAAATACTAAAATGCAATTTCACTAAAATGTGTCGCGACATGCGTCAACACAAAATGTCTAACATGAACTCCACAAAATAATTCGAATCAAATCTACTAATCCCATAAAATAATCCGAAACAATTAGCCAAATTTGCAATTAAAATAATGTCTAAACAAAATAAAAATGCAGTCTCATGCAAGTCCATAAGCAACTCTAATCCTCCACGAATCCTTAATTGTTACCTGAAAAGTACGTCGAAAACAAGTGTCAACTAAAATAGTTGAGAGAGCACATAGGTTTAAAATAACCATAGTTGTGCTGTAAGTCCAAATGTACATGATTTATGTTTGAATAATAACACAAGTAAATAATGCAATTATAATGAGCCCACAATCAAGCCTAATGACCAATGCCCCGGTCAATGCCAACCACTGACATCATAAAAATATGAACATAGAACATGGGGTATATTCACTCAAGTGCCTGTACCGTGGCGTATGCCGACTGTAGCTAGCAAGTCCAACAAGAATGAGTGGGGTTTGTCAATCCCAAATAGATCTATTTAATACCTACCCACCGGCTCCAACCCAGAGTTAAATGATTGTGTACAAAAGAGTTATGGGGACTTAACAATAGAACAACTCACATAATTCACATAAATTATACAAGTGCTAAATAAACAAACAAATCATGTAACAAAATAGTTCAAAACATAGTTCAGCACACGAAAACAGTTGACGTACTTTCCACCCCTGAGCAAAATAGTAAAAATAAAAATGGGGCTATGTACTCACCTGAATGTTGATGAATGATATGATTTCTTTAAGTCACCAAATGAAGCAAAATAATATTATCCAGATCCTACAATTTACATGTTCCATATAAGTAATACTAATATTACAGCAACTTCATGCTTTATTATATTTTTCTTGTAAGTTTTGAGTTTATCGTTTCATCTCATATTTTGACACTTACGCACCAAAGACATGTATATTTTATACCAATTTCAGTTCGATATTATCACTTTTAATTTCAGAAATTACATTCGACTAAATTAACCAATTAACTCTTTGAATTAGTTTGACTTAATTTAATGAACTAAATTTGAACTTAACTAAAAATATATATTTTTTTTACGTGAACTCTAATTTATATCAATATTGATTTTTTTTTGTTTAGTTTAGTTTTTTTTTTTACTTATGTTTGAAATAATCTTTTGAGCCCAAATAATGCTAATTAAGTTCATATAGTTAACATGATTTGAAAATGATTAACTTTAACTCTTCTGATATTATTTTGCACACACATGTTACAAATCACCCATTAAATAAATCATCTCAACTTACACCTCAAATAACTATGTCTCTTAAACATCCACGTACACTCTCATCTTTTGCCACATACACCAACCCATGAGTAGAAAAACTAAGTACAACACCTATATATATATAGATGTGTATATATATACACGTGAATTCCTCCTGTGCTTATTCGTATGAACCATCCATAGATTCCTTCCATCATATATCTATTCTCATGCATACATACGGCACATGTGTGTATCTATATATATATATATATATATATATGTCTTGTTACATAACCATTCATACTACCATACCCATGGATTTTAATTTATACTATCCTTCTATCCTCATACTCATTTAATTCAAACTCCATCATACACTGCTTCGCTTAAATGATTACGTAATCATTCGAATTCCTTCAAATCTCTCGACCCAGTTTCTAACGCTACCCATTTCTCACGCATGTTGTTTTAAAGATCTAACTATAAAGAACACTATTATGAATGAGCGTTTTCGCTTTTTGACTTCGTAGCATCACCCCAAAAATTATAAGTTTTGTTCTATTTGAATTTCTATTCATCATTTAGTTCATTAAATCTGATGTGTTTACAGTTTTGTTTTTAATGCTTAAATAATTGAGTAAACGTACACAAAAGAACCAATCGGATTATTACCTTGATAAAAACAGTGATCGGTCGCCAATCTTCGGTAGACTAGAACGTCTTTGAATTCTTATCAACGGTAACGCTCCGATGACGACAGCGTACCCGGCTCTTCAAAATGGCAGCAACGTTTGCAAGAGTTTTGGTTGACGATAGGTTGCAAATAAATGAATCGGTGAATGACTTAAAGGAGTTATTTGACTTCAAGAGTACGTTCCGATTCCTTCTCGTTCTCCTCGGGTAGTTGGTTGCCAACGTGATAATTACATGGGTTTACTGTTATTCATTTTTTTTATTATTTAATCTCTATTAATTGTGATTTCATTTTATTATTATTATTATGAGATCTTATTTTGAAAATATGTAATCCTTTGATAAGTTGTACTAATAATTCGTTAGGACTAAAATTACAGAAACATATATCCAAATAATACTTATTATACACAAAATAAAAATAAAATAAAATAAAAGTTTAAGGGTCAAAGGTTAAAGGTTAAAACCTGCTAAATGAGGGATGTCACATTCGTACCTTTTATCGTTTTCGTTTCGTCAGAACGCGTCACCATCGCGCGTATTCGTTCGAATCGTCATTCCATCGAAGATTAATTCCATCGAAGATTTGCATTTATGATCCCAATGGTTAATCTGACCACAATGGATGCATTGCTTGCACGAGATTTCAGCACGGTGGTGATAGTGACAACTAACGCAAAGGGGGCTTTTTCCAGCATAACGTTTACGACTAACCGACTCAGAAGCAACTGCCATTTGACGAAGGGGGATGGCCTCAGTGTAGATTACAGAATCTCTTGATTTCTTAGGAAGACACCATTTTCACTTCTTGCTTATCTCTTCTTGCACAAATTCTTCAGTTCTCGTGATTGTCTTCGAGTAGCTTCGAGTGTTCTCCTCACCGTTCATGACTTGAGCTATGATTCCAGGGAGAACCGCCATCATCTGTTCAGTAACTAGGGTTGTGAGTGCAACGGTTGCTGGGTCCGCCTCCTGTATAGGAGAAGGTGGTGATGGTTGCCTTTGTGGTGACATTCTGCTTATACCCGTACGAACATTGGTTAGCGTGACAACTGAACGTAAAAGACACAATGCAAGCTTAAGTCCTATGTTCTCTATATGAGGGTCCCTAAGTTAAAGCCTAGGTCAAACCATTTAAGCAAATGACCTATTATTCTCTATAACCTTGAGCTCTGATACCAATCTGTCACACCCCGGGCCGGCGGGGTAGGATCGGATGTCCCCGTCGGGCGGAAGGTTCCCGGGGCGCGATATCGTGGGTGATAATCGGGTTGATCAGATTGTTTACATAGCATCAATGTTAGGAATATCTAAAGCACAATAAAGCATTAAAATAGGATTAAAAAGTTAAATTACAATATCAATGTTTGATAATTTAACTAAGTAAACATATCCAAAAGAATCAAATGTTTCTATCTTGTATCTGTACAAGATATCAAAAGAGATTCGTATTATCCACAAAAGATGTGCTTTCAAAAGTCTGCTAGGTCCTCTAGTCGGGCTGCCTAGCATGCTATCCAATAGCTAAAGCTTAAACATGTGCATCACCTGAGAAAGCATGTAAAGAAAACAAGGTCAACACAATGGTTGGTGAGTTCATGTAGTTTATAAGTTTAAATAGCTTTAGCAAACCTCTTCCGGTAAAACCTTAATCTTATTAACTCCACCTGTAATATCCAAATCGGTATGCTTATATATAGGGCATACCCCTGGGTCGAGCCTACGACCCGCCCAGACGCCATCCCACCACAAACTAATCCGGATATGACACTGTTATTAATAATAATTAAGCCTTTTACCGACCCTTCGATCTCGTTTCCCCAATATAGTTTTAGCATTTAGTGTGTAAGTTTACCCATAGCATCCGTGAGTTTAGCTTGAGAGTCACCAGAATGGACAACTGAATGCCCGAAGGAATCCAGTATCAATCCATACCAGTTCTTTGTGAAATTAGCAACATAGGGGGAGATAGAGGATTCCCATGATGACACAAAGTCAACTAAGGATCACCAATATCGTCCTAGTTACTGTTAACGTGTGTAAATAGTTTTGGGAAACACTGCATGGCAAGCACTGAGAGGCCATCAGTCTGTTTCCTCGTTTAAGACCATGAAGGACACCCTATGGCAAGCACTGAGAGACCATAGTAGATGCCTTCTAGTCCCGACTGTGAAAAACACATGAAGGCAAGCACTGAGAGACCAACTATTGTTCTTCAAGTCCCGACTAGGAAGAACACATGAAGGAAAGCACTGAGAGACCAACTATTGTTCTTCCATGGCCAATAGTTTATAGCATTCAAAGTTTCCAGCATTTACGTAACTTGTGCACAAGAACTAGCTTTACAACCGGTAAGGCAAGCACTGATAGGCCAAACCGTTGTTTGAGCATGGCAATCACATAGCATTCAAGAGTTTATAGTATCCATAACTTCAAGTATTCAATGTGTATGTATGTATGTTTTTAGTATCCCTATAGCATTATAGCATCATTAGCCTTTAGTGTCTACATTAATCTCTAGCATAAAACCCATAGCATTAACAAGTAGCATAGTCTCATAGCATTAGTATTAAACATAACCCGTAGTGTTAGTTTGTAGCATAAACCCGTAGTATTAGCATTTAGTTTAACCCGTAGTCTTAGTGTTTAGCATGACTCATAGTATTAGCTTGTAGCATAACCTCATAACATTAGCATCCACAATAGCATCATCAGATAGTATATACCCTTAGCACTTGGTATTAACACATAGCTTTAGTATTAGCAAGTAGCTTATGCCTTTAGCACTTGGCATAATCAAATAGTATTTAGTTTGAATAGTGTCTTATGCCTTTAGCACTTGGCATAATCAAATAGTATTTAGTTTAAATAGTGTCTTATGCCTTTAGCACTTGGCATAATCAAATAGCATTTAGTTTGAATAGTGTCTTATGCCTTTAGCACTTGGCATAATCAAATAGCATTTAGTTTGAATAGTGTCTTATGCCTTTAGCACTTGGCATAATCGAATAGCATAAAAGCATTTTGTTAAATTTAAAACATTTGTTTTAAAAAGTATAACATGCTTCTCAGTCCCGAGTTAAAAACCAAAATAGTTTGAAAAGGGACAATGAACTCACCTTGTAGTTGTTGTAGTTGACTTTGCCTAAAACAAGAATGCACGCGCTCTTTGTTGTAACTGATATTGTTTTCACGATCCCGTATATGATTTCATGTTGTTTGAATTTGTAAGTATAAGTTTATGAATGATTTGTGTGTGTGTAAGTGTTAGCCATGACTTTGGCTAACACGCGTAAGACTCGGTCATGATTCGGCCCAAACTCAATTGTTGTAGATTTTTTTTTAACACTTAACTAATTTAAGTTAAGCTTAGTAATTAGTATTCTGTCACTTAGTTTCGTGTCATAAAGGTTCCATTTGTCTCCATAGTTAATTCATTAGTTTGCAAAAAAAATCAAAAACACATTGTGTTAGGCTTTTGAAAATCAATCACTCAATCTTGTCACTTTTGAGATATTTAAGTTCCTACTCCATGTACGATTACTTATCGGTTTATTTTTAAGTGTCCGTTTCATCATGATTCAAGAGACCGAATGAGAGTTGGGCCGAAACACTCACTTGGGCCACCCTAGGTACCCTTGGGCCACATGAGCTATCATGGGCCTATTAGTTGGATTGAACCAAGGCCATGGGCCACATTGGGCCTGCTTCATGAACTGTGGGCCAATTCATGATCCTGGTTGGATATGTTATTGTCTACAATAGTCTCATGGGCCGTAGAAGTAAGATGGACTGAACAATGGGGTTAGTTTACTGTTGGGCCTTGCTGTGTGTCATTGGGCCGGATGATGTGTTGTAGCCAATTTCTTAATATTGGGTCGAATAGTGTTCTGGTCGAATGGGTCTTGCTTGGGCCAAAGAGTGGCAGTGGGCCTTGTAAATTTTGTTGGGCCAGAAAATGATTATGTGGGCCAACTATTGGGCTGTGTCTTTGGGCCCTAAGGTGTGTATATGACTGAAATAAGATAGCTGGCCGCAGGGGTGCTGCTGTTGGGCCACATCAGTGGGCCTTGGGCCTGGATAATTGGTGATTGGGCCACTCAGTCCCTTGAGTCTGCTGGATGAACATGGTTACGTGATAATGACAGAAGGTACTGGTGCAACAAGGAGGAAGTATGTTCAAATGAAACATGGACCGCATGGAGGTAGGCTAACAGAATGGTGATAGCGGCTGGGATGTGGTTGGCCGAATGAGGCTGTTGGCCAGAATGGCATGCCCATCGAATGAGAAGAGTCGAATGGGAGTCAACCGGAGAATGGTTGGCTGGCGAATGAGATGTGGCGAAGGTGTGACATCCGGCGAAGGAGCAACCCACAGCGAATGAGGCTACCGAAAGTGGGTGGTCGAATGTGGGTGTTGGCCGGCGAAAGAAGTCATTCGACCGTGGCCTTTCGGCCGTAGGCCATTCGGCAAGCTGGGTTTGTCTTTCGGCCACATCCACGCTAACCCTAGATCCAACCCAACCTCCTGGTTCTATAGTGTCTTCGAAGATGGTGCATGCTAGAACAAAGGTTCGTGGGTGTAGATCGAGGATATGGTGTAGAAACGGTTGAGGGTGATGGTTCAAACAAGAAAGGTATGAAAACCCTAATTTTCGTGGCATAACTCGCTCATTTTACCTTGGATTCGATGAGTTTCACTCCAGATCTGTTGTACTTTTGTGTAGAGGGTGATGAGAGCTTCGTGTGGGTTCAAGAATGGCTCGATTTCGTTGAGTTTTGAAGATGTTATGAGCTTTTGAAGTTCAAAAATGGAGGTGGAGTGTGTAAACCGGGATTAGGGTTTTGTAGGAGAGAAGAAGATGGGAAAAATGGATTAAATGAGCTCATTCAAGGTATTTATACCTCGGGTGAGTTCGGGTTTGTTTTCGTTGCTCGGTTCGTGTTTTCGTTACGTTTCCGGAACATAACGCGCAATTTACGTCACTTAAATAAAAAGGGTTATTTTATGATGTTTTAATTACAAATATATTTTCAGAATGTATTTTAAATATAGTTATGTTAATATATTTATCGGATTTAATATTTTTACGCGTTCGGTTAATTCGTTCGCGATTTGTTAAAATAGTTTAATTTAATTTATTTTATGATGAGTTTCAAAATTGTAAAATAGGAAATATCTTATTTCTTTAACTTTATGGTCGTTCGTACCTTTTATCGTTTTCGTTTCGTCAGAACGCGTCACCATCGCGCGTATTCGTTCGAATCGTCATTCGAACGAACACGACGATGGTTTTGCTTTCCGACTTTTGTTTTCTACTTTTCAGTTATTATTTCAGAACATTAAACTATCAGAATCATTCGTACAGATCGTCACCTATACAAATAACTCATCGGTTTAATATTCCGTAACAACAACCGTTATCGTTTGTTTTGTTTAACCTCGCATACGTTTACACATAATAGCATATCAATAAGCCTTGGTTTCACTGTTCGATGTTGTCTGATGTGTTTCTGACTGTTAAACTGTAAAGTTTAATCGGATTTCAGAAACAATAGCATAATAGTTTACTGTTAAGCATTGCGTAGTTGATAGTATATTCATAGTTTGCACAGTTGTTACAGTGGAGAAAGTTGACTACCTTATCAGATTTTCATACAGAAGATTATTATCTTATTCTTCTCGAACTTAAACGCCCTACAGACGAAAACACACACACTTCTACCATCCAATCACCAATTTGAAGCCATCAGAAGTCATGAATCGCACCAGAGATCATATCTACAAGTAATGATCGTTGTTTTACCCGCAGAAGTCTGTCAGATTAGGTAAGGGTTTGTTTTAACCGTCTAGATTGATAATGATTGATTAAATCTTGTTTCTGAACATAAGGATATAGTTAGGATTGTTGATTATTGCCTAGATAATGGCTAGGATTGATTATAAACAAGAACTTGAACTGTTAACGGGTAAATCCTTGTTTTGATCCGTTGTAATGCCCGGTTTGCATGAAATCATAACAATGGTTATAATGATTTAAACCATTTGATTATGACAATATAGGTGATTAGTTTGGTTAATCCTTGATATGCAAGGTTAAATCCAAGTGTTTTAAACTAATTACAATCAATAACATACTCACCGGAATGAGTATTGGATGTTTATGATAACATGCAGATTAGTATGTTAAACACGGTGATATTTTATGATACCTGGGTAATCAATAACAAGGATTGATCATTTCTAAGCCATTGATCTGTATAGGAACCCGTTTTAGCATTATAATCAACAACATTAACTATTTGATTAATCCGAGATTATTCTGATTAATTAAGCGTGTTATCAACCTAATATTGGCTTGATGACTTTCAAGACAATGTCTTTGACATTTGGACGTTCAGAAAGATTTAATCAGTAAATTAAAACATAAATAACCTATTAAACGTAACCAATGCAGAAATACAAGTTATTAGCAATTCCTAAAGCCGAGGCTAATTGGGAATTTATTGTAAGTCGAGCTTTGAATTAAGGTGAGTTCTATGAGCCCTCTTTTACTGTTTTAACGTTTTAGGGCTGATGTGCATGCATGATAAATATCTTTGAAATGATTGTGAGTTCTTTGTAGCCCTACTTTAAATGTTTTATCATTTTGGGCTGTTATGCATGTTATAAAGTTGTTTTATGAAATGATTGTTTTACCTGACTACGGTCGGATAAAATAATATGTATGTTATAAGGTTATTGTATGAAGGTGATTGATTTACCTGACTACGGTCAGATAAAAGAATGTGTTAAAGTTATCGTATGAAAATGATTTTAACCTGATTAAGGTCAGGTAAAGAATGTTTTAGATAAAGAATGTTTTCAAGTAAAGAATGTTTTCAAGTAAAGAATGTTTTAAGTCTCGACTACGGTTGAGAAGTAAATGATTTTAAGAATTTCAGCTGAGATGTAAAGAATATGTTAAGTCTCAACGATGGTTGAGAAGTGAATGATTTTAAGAGTCTCAGCTGAGATATAACGAATGTTTTTAAAGTCTCAACTGCGGTTGAGAAAGAAATGATTATTTTTGTATAAGACACTCGACTGATGTCAAGGATGAAATGTAAGACACTCGACTGATGTCGAGGATGAAATGTAAGACACTCGACCGAGGTCGAGGAGGAAATGTGGTTTTACCAGCTGCGGTTGGGCAAAACATGAGCACTGCGGTGAAAGGAGCCGCTTATGTGTATGATGGTTTAAATGATTTAAACCATGTTATGATGTATGTTAAGAAGTCTTGTACCGGTATGAGCCGTCAATTTCGGTTGATGGTTAAAGAGTCCTGTGGAAACATAGGCCTGCCGACTGTGTGTCGCCAGTTCAGTTAAAGAAATCTTAGGCATGCTTGAGTTATCAGTTGCGCGTTGATAGTGTTAAAGAAATCTTATACATGTATGAGTTATCAGCTGCGGGTTGATAGTGTTAAAGAAATCTTATGCATGCATGAGTTATCAGCTGCTGGTTGGTAGTTTAAGAGCCTTGTGCTGCACAAGCCTGTTTGACTTCAGAGTCAGCAGTTGACGGTGAAGTTCCTTCACTGTATGAATGATGTTATGATGCTATGTATGTTATGATGCTATGTATGTTATGAAACTATGATATGTGAACAGGTATGCAACGTATTTAAATTATGTCATGTGATGACATGAATGAATAAATATTTTTCTAAGAAATGAACTTAGAACTCACCAGCATAAAGCTGACTTGTTTTACATGCATGTCAGGTTGAGCAGGTTAAGATAAGGATATGATGGCTCGTGGCAAGACATGAGGACTACCTACTCAAAAACTGGCATTCCTATTAAGAATAATGTTAGTTAATGATTTCCGCTGCCATAGTATTCAATTATTCTACGGTTTAAGAGCTATGCTTTTGATGTTTAACCAACCGAGTGACACCCAGGGATCGGGGCCTCTCATTATATTTATACCAGAAGATACTAAATTTCAAATAAATGTCTAATTTATGGTGCCTTTTTGATTCCCTCTAAAAAAATCTGTAAAAGATATTTTCCTAATTTCCTTAATCATTTTCTTAACATAATGAAGACTAGACTTAAACACCCACCACTCATATTTTATCGGAATTTCGGCATTTCAACATTTTGAATGTTTATCTGAATTTTTGGATTAGATTTTATCGTTTTGTTCTCGTTTTTGTTAAACGTTTGTTTGAATCATGGAAATCGTTTTGTTAATTGATATTAATATTATAGAATATATTTAATGGTTAACCGACCTATAACCGACCAGTTATAACCATCATAACCGTTTAACCGAAACCGCCATAACCGACTGGTTACGGTTATCATATTGCTTTAACCGACATATCAGTTATGGTTATGGTTTTAGCTCAAAACCGAACCAAACCAAACCATGTACACCCCTCTAAATTATGGTCATAATTTTAGAATTGTGATTGCTTATTTGTTGCATTTTTGCCTTTTTTTTTTTTTGTTCGCAAAAGCAGTTTTTTATACCAATGTGGCTTCAAAAATTGTTAACACGCTGAGAAATTTGATTGATTTATGTTTAATTTGCATATTATATATAATTAACGTGGTCTATATAATTAAATAGTAAATATCTTGAACTATTAGAAGTTTTTAAACTTTGTGAAGTAGTCAACAAAGATGAGAGAATTAAACTTTAGAACGATTTTGTGTGTAGTATTTCTATTATTTTTGTTACATATTTGTGTGTATTTTGTATGATTTTATGTTTATATGAAAAATTTATAAAAAGTTCATTATGAGAGATTTTATTTTGCTATGTAATAATATCCGTTCTTAGGATTATACTGTGATAACTGCCGCAACGCACGGGAGTAAAAAACCTAGTTTAGTTTATATAGAACAATTTTTCAAAAGAAAACTTGAACAAGCACCATCTATGAATCTAGGATTTATTGATTTGAACACTTTTCCTTTAATTTTGTTGAAAGAAAACCAATTTTATCATATCATCTTAATCAACAAGATTCAATTTTTACTATATATGTGTGATTTAATTAAGCTTTATCATTTATTTGGATGACCCAATCGGACCCGATTTAAGTCGGACCAAAAAATAAAATATCTAACATACAATCGATTACAAAAAAAAAAATTCGACCCCTGTAAGAAAATTTAACGGGTCTGCCACTGACTATTGAGATCTGCCTCTGGCTATTGAGATAGTAAGAGAGAACCAGCTATTGACTTCGGGAATATAGTTGACTTACAAACAATGATTTATAAACCGGATCGGTTGTGAACCAAAGGGGGGGCCGACTTAAAATAGTAACGCAAACCGGCCTCAATTAAAGAACCGGTCACTTGAGCTGGTCCATTCGTTGATCGAATTGGTTTGTTGGTTTGTACGATCGGTGTTACATTTTAGCAAACAATTCGAATCAAAGGTGGAATTTCTAATAGTTAAGGACCATTAGTGCAAAATCAGTACATTACGAGAACTAGAGGTGGCAATCTTCACCCAAATTAAAACTAATGGGTTGGTTTGGGTAAAAAATTATTGTATAATGGGTTGAAATTGGTAACACTATAACATAAAATGAGTTGAGATTGGAAATTTTTTAACATAATACAGGTCAAGGTGGGTAAATTAAGCACTATATGAATGCAATGGATTCAAATGTTAAAGAATGATTAATAACATACTTGATAAGAAAATCACTAAAAATTATCCTAAATATAGACTATTTGTTTAGTTTCAACACATTTTAACTCAAACAAAATTGATGTTTTAAAAAAAATCTATTTTGACCCAAGTTTATTTTGCTTAAAACCCATTCTAACCCGCACCTGTTACCCAATCTGTCTATTTTGCTAGGCTTAACAAAAACCAAGTATTTAATTAACACTTGTTTAAATGTTTATAATTTTATAATTTTTTTCATTATTTATCATGTTATCTATTTCTAGAACCTGATCTGATCAGTATATCCTTTGGTTTAATGTTCAATCTTATTATAAAAACATTAGGGGTTGTTGACTCCTAAACATTATGACTTAAGTTGACTCTTAGCAATTCAAAGGTTATAAACCATTAAGAGATATCATTAAATTTGGGAGATTGATTTTGCCATTAACTGTTTTGTCTATCTCTACGCAGGGACGGATCTTAAGAAAGGCCCGGAGGAGCCTCGGCCCCTGTTGTTACAGGTCAGAAGGGTCGATTTGGTAGTATTTCATCGGAAAATCTTTCGGTTCCCTTCGTTTTCTTTCTAAAAATCCTTTCGCCCCCTTCGTTTTCTTCCTAAAAACCATTCGTCCCCTCTCGTTTTCTTCTTAAAAATCATTTGGCCCCCTCCGAGCTTTTTTTCAGGCTCCGTCACTGTCTCTACGATCATCGGTTCTTATTATTCTCGCCTAAATCACAATTCCTCTTCACTCATGTGAATTCCGCTTACTATTTCTTCATATTTGGGAGATTGATTTTTCCATAATTAATTGCCGATCTTTTACGACATTTGTTGATTTCCAAAATTAAGGTATGCATAATATTCGATCTTCACAAACACATGTATAACTAAAAGATCTTCATGATCATCATTGCAACACCTTGCTTTGAGCATTTTGGAATTTATTTGGAAGAATTGGTGAATCGCTACGATCTAGATGTTGAATCATTCAAACAATTGATGTTCACCAATATCAATTTCTATGTGTTATTCTAGGTTCGTTGTTTTATCTGATTTTTTAGATTATATTGTTGCGATTCAAAGGTTTGTTTTTAGGGTTTTTTTAATCTTTATGTTTTGATTTTTTTTATTTTATTTTTTTGTGTGTAATGGAAGCCCAACTTTCAGGCAACATCGAGGTTTCAATCTCGGCTATTGAAGCAAATACTCAATAAAGTTTAGGTATGTAATATGTGTCTTCTCAATTTTTTTTTTTTTTTAAATTATGAAAACAGAATTTTGATGAATGAGTACAGATTTTTTAAATTTTAATACTTCCTTAATAAATTATTTTTTAACTTAAAGGGGACGACTATTTTTGAAATTTAAGGTGATGTTCGTTTTTTATTCAATGCATTGATTGTTATTTAGCGGAGTGGTTTGTGACAACTCTACAACAATTATTCTTACTAATGTTATAGTAGGTTAAGGTGAACATGAAGAGCCAATATGCAGCACCGACTCAAATTTTTTGATGACTTAAAATAGAGATAAAATTTGGGGCATTTTTTACAGTATATAAAACTCTCGTATTTTATTTTAGTTTAGGAAACAAAAGGTACGGATATCGTAACAAAATGTGTAGTTTAATTACGAACATCAAAATAATGAAAATTTTTACCCAAATCAGAAATCCGTTACAAGCGAAAGTCGATTTACCCCAAAAGATTAAAACTTCTAATTTAAAGACCTTAAGTCGGTGCCTGTTTTTTTTACTATAGGCCGGAGAGTTGACACAGCACAAAGACAAACATGATCCAACATTTTTTTCCCATTAGTTATGCCAAGAAAAATGATGAAGCTTAACCCCTCTATTTTTTATCCGTGGTGTTAATTTTTCAACTAAAATATTATTTTTTATTTTAAGTATTGGTTTCATCCCACTCGCTCAAAAAATTAACATGTATTCAGTGGCGGATCCAGGAATTTATTTCAGTGGGTTCACTATGTTAAGACGTCTCAATTAGATAAAATGCGGCAAAAAATATCCGGGTCAGATAATTTAAATACGATAGTAGTTACAAATTTAGAAAAATAAAACATACCCGTAACGTGCAAATAATTCATCAATTGCAGATTTAAGTGATATTGCGGTCGTTTCCATAACATGAACAAGACCAATAAATTGCTCCTTCACAAATCCTAATTTATCAAGAAATCTTAAAACTACATCCACCTGTTCTTTTTTAGAGATATCTCTCGATTCGTCTACTAATATGGAAAAAACATCATCACCAAGTTCTTCAAATATCTTCTTTAATACCTCCTTTGCAAAACAATGGACATCAAATCTTTTGACTTTGTTCCAACATGGAACCTCCTCACACCCAAATGCATCATTTTGTCTACTTTCCTTAAACAAGTAACAATACAAGCAATACACTTTATCTGATTTATCACTATATTCAAGCCAATTCCCATGTTGTTGTGTGTACCATTTCGGATAAAATTTTCTAAATTTGTTTGTGTATAATGTTTGTGGAAAAACACTCATTGCTGGTTGACACGGACCTTTAAGCAAATAAGCCCCTCTAATTTAATCATTTTGATTAGGGTGATAAGATAAAATTGGTTTTCTTTCAGAAGGATCCCACGGAAGATCATTCAAATCAATTTTTAATCCTTTATTGCTTGAAGATGATGATTCAACATTTGTTCCAACTCTTTTAAAAATCTATCAAGACTCATGCTACCTAATCAAGTTTCACAAAATACCTTAAACAAATTAACACTAATTTCAGAAAATACCTAAAAAAATCAACGCTAATTTCACAAAATAACCAAACAAAACAACACTAATTTCACAAAATATCTAAACAAATCTATAGTTGAAATGTTTAATACTAATTTCACACAATGAGATACCTTTTTTTGTTCGGTCGCACTAGTCCTCGAGTCTTCAGTCGCCGCAGGGAGCTGGGGAGAAGCCGCAATAGGCAATAGCAGGTAGGCGTCGCTGACCAGGGAGAAGCCGCAGGGAGCGTCGAGCGCCGGTGGTCGCTCGAGGGCAAGGAGAGGCTGGGGCGATCGGAATAGGGGTGGAAGATGACAGCGGGCGTTAGGGATGGCAGAAAAACCCATACCCTATGGGAAAACCCGAAGCCCGAAACTTTAGGGCCGGGTATTGGCCCGAATATTAGGGTATGGGACCGGGTATGGGATCAAAAAAAATATTTTTTTCGGGTTCGGGTACGGGTATGAGATTAAGGAATACCCGGCCCACTTACCCGAAGTAATACCCGTAATATTTTGTTAATATTTTTTAATTTTCTTTTCTAAAATATAAGTTTTTTAATGAAACATCATAACAAATTATAACTTTTATCTTATTATTTTATATTTAAAAATTAATGTTGTTGTTTTCGATATGTAATTTCAGTTTGAATATTAAATTAATAGTCCATGGTAGCATCTATTAATAGTTATATGTCATGATATTTATATTTAATATATTTATATTTTATGGTGTTGATATTATATGTATGATTCTAATTTATTTTTGTAATTAAACAATAACATGACACAAAATTAATACTATACAAATGTACTCGGAAAATCACAAAATTTTTTTTAATAAACTTATGGGTATACCCGATACCCGTGGGTATGCCCGATACCCGATACCCGATGGGTAATTACCCGATAGATACCCGATGGGTAATGGGCCGGGTATGGGATACATTTTTACAATCAGGTATGGGGCTGGGATTAGCAATACCCTACCCGAACCCGGCCCATTGCCATTCCTAGCGGGCGTAGGTTATTTTTGTCTGGGATTTTGCCTTTTGGTTTAGGATCGTGAATCTGAATTGGGGGGGTATGGGAAACAGGGAAAGCAGCGTGGTTTTTTAAAAAAATAACCTGAACCTGGATTCGAACTTGGGACCTACGGATAAAATCAAGATTCCTTTACCACTAGACTACTTCTAGATTATATGCTTAAGATTCACCTTCAATATACTAATCGGTTCATCCTATTTTTTAACCCTTTAAAAAAAATTTTCCTATTAACGTTTCGAATCGCGGTGGGTTCCGGTGAACCCGTATACCACTACGTAGATCCGCCCCTGATGTATTGTGATTCCTCAATACTTCGATCCCCATACAAAACGTTCAAACTCCGTCACTGGCCAATAACAACCGGCTTAGCCAACATAGGGGTATGCATGTGTGCTTTCAAGATTGGTACGATTATATTATCGATAGCTAAAAAATTATGCAGTGGTAAAGTTGTAAAAATGTCTATTTTGGCAAATTTTCAAATAAGTAATTACTTTTGCAATAGGGTTCTATAAATATCTAAAGATATGATTTGCCGACCGACTTTTTTATGTACACTTGTTTTAGGTTATTTATATAAATTAATACTAAAACAAAGAACATGGCAATCAACCTAGATCTTAAAACCTAAAATAGCTGGCAAAACTTGTCTATTGAGTCCTGGTGCAGTGAACAATTAAGAGATGTACAGCTATATATACATATACACACATATATATACACACAAATATATATATAGACACACACACATATATAGTAGGGTAAGGATCTGTTGTTAACTCATCTTAATTATGGAAACCCGATTAACTCCTACAAAATCAACTCAAATCTTTCGGGGGTTTTTTCGTAACATTTATTATACATGTAGAAAACTATATTATTTTATGCGTTTGTTCAAATTAATCACCATTTGAAATTTAAATCAAGTTTTAAGTTTGCGTTACATTATAAATATTTATTTCCTGGTACGACCACTTATACTGACGTAAGAGCCCAAATAAAGATGAATTTGCCCAAACCTATAAAATAACATAGTATTAATTGGCGGAGCTTGACCAAAATTCTAGTAGGAAGGAACTATTTTTTTTTCAGGGAGGCGAAATAAAGGTTTTTAAAAAAATGTAACACTACGTATCGGGAAATATACATTACTACACGAAAAAACAGGGGTGACGGTCGCCCCCTCCCCTCCGGTCTGAACTAAGGTGCGCCCCTGTATACATGTATAATAAAGATAATGGAAAAAAAAACACTAAAGATTTTGGGTTGATCTTGTAGGAATTAATCAGCTCTTCGCAATTAAGATTAGTTTTTATAGAATCCCAATACTATAAATATATATGATTTAACGTGGACTACATATTTATTTTCAAGATTTTAAATGGATAGCCCATATATAATTTAAAATCTTTCTCTTTAAGATCGATTTCTCACATAATACAATCCATGTGTATAATATATACACGATGGTTGTTTCAGTTCGCCTTAATATAATTTAGACAAATGGATTAAATGCTTATGTCAATTGGACCCACAAACAGAATGAAGTTTTTATTTGGTAGTCATTGTCTCATTGATGGTCATTATTAAACTTTGATTATATCTTAATTATTGCTTAATCTCTAATCATCACATAATTTGACATATTAACCACAATTACACTGCCTGTCACAACACTTAGTTACTTGCTTTAAAAAGGCCAATATGGTATGGTTGATCATGGTTTGTTAGTTGGTCATTAGTTTAATTTCAATAAAAACTCAATTTTATTTATTTATATTTTTACTAGGTTAATACCCCGTGTATTACACAGTTTAAATAAAAAAATAATAAATAGTCAATAATAATATGATTAAAAGTTTATATAGTTTAATACATAAGTAACAAAATAATAATATTATTTATTTAAACACTAAGTTTATTAAAGTTTGATTTTTAAATATTTCGTTTTGAAAAAAAATTATTGAATATTTTATATTTCATAATAATTTGGATTCTCAAAAAATGTATATTAATATATTTTTTAATGTTTTAAAAACCTTTTTTAATATAAAATTGTATAAAAATATATTTAATATTATTATTATTGAATATAGATGTATTTAATAGGAGAGAGATGCGTGAAAATTATTATAAAGATAGTCTAGTATGGTGACATGTAACAAATTTTATTTTTAAATACTATAGATAGATTTTTTTTTGAATAGCAAATTTTTATTTTTGTATTTTAAGTGAGTTTTGAACCAACTCATAAAGTACCTTCTAGTTATAGAAGTTCTCTTTTTTTGCTTAGACCCCAACCCCATCCTATTAAAGGTTTCTATTAATACCGATACTTTTGTGTTAATCACATGCACACTATCCATTAATATTTCCTTTTTTATAAGAGCTCATTGTCTACTTTTATCAAATAATCTATACTTCCAATTTTAGTATTTGAAAGCTTGACCTCTTGAATAGAAGGAATACATTTTGTCATAAGGTTTTTTGGATGTCCATTAATGGTTGATATTGACTTATTAATTATTACTATATCCTAATTAAGTGTTACAATATTGTTAGTTAATTAAGAAGGTACCTATAGTTAGTTATTAGTTTTAGATAAATATAACTATATCCCAATGTGTTGTAATATGTTAGTTATGAAGTAGTTAGTTGCCAAATGATGTTATGGTTTAATATCGAGAATGAGAGATAGAACTTTACGATTTTTAAAGTCTCTGGTTCGAATCCTGACTCTCAGGGGCTTAAACATAACGGTGAGTGTACTTTTTGATTAATGAGATATTGGTGGTGTAACAAATATGATAGTTTTTCTTTAAAAATGTGTCAGTCAATCGTACTATTGTTAGAAAAAAATAGTTAAGAGTTATTTATTAGTGTTAATTACTTAATTAAATACTACGTAACACCCGAAGGCCGGGATGCAATGGTTCATGAAGACAACTGATGTTTATAAATTTAATATGTCCTATAATTGTATTAATGGTGTGACATATAGAGGGAAGATCAAATAAAAAGTATATTTTGCCTAAGAAGGCTAAGAAGGATTTTTAAAATCTTGAAAATCGACCCAAACGAACTCCGATTGAACTCGTTTTTATGGCATTGGAACCGTCTCATCAAACCCTACAATATTAGATTTTAAGTTTTCGTTTTAACAACTAGATTTAGATTTTAGGTTTTAGGGTTTGGTTTTAGCTTTTAGGTTGTATCTTTATGTTAAAGATTTGTTTTTAAAGTTTTGGTTTTTATATTAGGGTTTATTGTTTATGATTTAAGATTTTGGTTTTAGGGTTCGACAAGCCGGTTCTAATGATGCAAAAATGAGTTCAATAGGGGTTTCTTTGAGTCGGTTTTCGAGTTTTTAAAATCTTTCTTACCCTTCTTAGACAAAATAGACTTTGTAGGGGAACCTTAATTACCCGTGGCATATATATTGTTTCATGTGTTAAATCAGTTGAATGTCATTTGTTTATGTTTACTAGATAATATATATTGTCAATTATCTATCCCTTCTATGTTTTGATTATTTAAACAGAAGATTCTTGTGTTTAATTATATTTTTAATTATCCCAGTTTGATTTCAAAGATTGCTCATAATATTGAAATCGGATTTAGGTCTCTCAACTTCACAAAGATTTAACAGTAACAGTATTTGAGTTCGATCATGTCACAAGATCATAATTTATTGAGCAAATGTGGTTTTCTTTTGGGCTCATGTATTTCATATAATAAACATTGTGCATGTTCACTCTAAGGGACATGTAAAATGGTAACTTTTTCTTTAATTGCACATCTTTCCAACATCTTTAACGTATTTGCATGTTAATTTATTGAAGTATGTAGGTTGAACTAATTAGTTGCACATTAAGCTTTAACAGTGATGGAGCTTGGAAAAAAACTCGGAGGGGCCGAAGGATTTTTAAGAAGAAAACAGAGGGGTCGAAGGATTTTTAAGAAGAAAATAGAGGAGACCGGATGATTTTTAGGATGAAAACGGAGGGGGTCAAAGGATTTTTATGAAGAAAACGAAGAGAACCGAAAGATTTTCCCCTTATGAGCGAAAAACAGGGGCGGGGCACCCCGGGCCCCTAATAAGCTTCATCTCTGAGCTTTAGAACAGGAAAATTAAGTTAGTGTAAGTTCTATTATTCAGTACTAGAGAACTTTCCTACTGAAATTACCTTTTTGTGTCGCAAATTGCGAAACTTTTGAAACATACTTCCCACGAAAACTAATTAAACCCTAGTTTTCTGTCAAGAAAGTGAAAGTAACACATCACAAGAAAATTAAAATACATATACTAATTTTTGATGTAACTTGTTTCGACGATAAATGAGTCAGCTTGAATGTTCATCCATATACTAATATATTGGAAATTGTCTCAATAAAATTATTATAGTACAAATACAACCAACAGGACGAGTAGGACGTAACGACAACTCTTTTATGTGCAAAGGTATTATGATTGCGTTAGAAATGTGTTGCCTACCGTTTCTTACAAGTTTTGTTTTGTCAAAACTTTTCATCGGAATTATGATCAGTTTTCTGTAAAATGCATTTCGGACGTGAAAATTGTGTAAATAATTTTTTTTTTTCAATTATGCCAAAAAAATTTTAATTGTCCAATGGACCTTTAGTTTAAATTTTTTTTAAAGTACAAATACAATCAGGAGGACGTGTAGGACGTAACGACACCTCTTTGTGTCGCAAAGTATCACGATTGCTTCAGAAATGTGTCATCTACCGTTCCTTACAAGTTTTGTTTTGTCAAAAGCTTTTGGTTGAAATCATGAGTTTTCTATATAAAGCAGTTCAGACATAAAAAGTGTGTTGAAAATAATTTTTTTTTTATTTTATATCAGTTTTTTTAATTGCCTTGGCCTTTTGTTTTGTTTTTATATTTTTTTTAAACATGAGTTGTCTTCATTGTTCAAAAAAAGCCTAATAAAGTTTTCATTATTTTAGACAAATTCTTCCTGTTATACCAAATCAAAGTTGATAACACATTCATACATTATAATTGCTTGTTTAAGCGCTTTGTATATATGGAGTCAAAAAATATAAATTTAACAATGGATATCAGTCATTGGATTTGCAAAAAAAATAATAATAAAAAATTGCAAATTAGCTCTTGGACTTGCGCAAAGGAAATATCAAAGCCATCAATGATGTTGACTCAACAATCAAAATTTCTACTAAATGGATTATATTCTGGCGATATTTTGGTAATGGGATCAGGCTTCGAAACCATAATGTCCTAGGTTTGAATCCTATAAGGAGGTTTTCTGAAAATTGAGTTTTCTCCTAAACTGATGACTTGGTGGTAAATATGATCAGGTGGTACCATAGGTGGCAGGATGATACTCCAGTTAGTGGTGTGTTTTTTCCCCAACCCAAAGAACAAACCCGAAAAAACATATTTGAACCCGAATAAACCGAAACCCGAAAATATCCAACCCGAGAAAGTATTAAACCCGAACCTGACGACTAAATTTGGTTCGGTCTTTTGGTATCCATGGGGGCAATTCGGGTGTACCCAAATAACCCGAATGAAGATTTTTTGTTATTGTCATTTTTTTTTGTTTGATAAACATATGAGAATGTGAAACATATTTTGGTTAAATATTTAAGATTGTTAACGATATTTTGGTTGTAGTTTGTACACTTGATATTATTAAAAATTTGTTTAGGTTGTAGTTTTTTGCTTGTAAAACACATGTGTGGATTATATTTGTTTGAAAAATAGAAAATTAGTTATTTAAGTACAGTCTGAGAACCGTTTAACCCAACCTGATCAAACCCGAGAACTGAAACTCGAGAACCGATTACACTTTAGTTATTTGGTTTGGTTCTCAGTTCCATTTTAGTATTAAAGAAACCCGAATAACCCGAGCCAAGCAACCCCAAACTCTAGAAACCAATTCGAATGACACCTCTAAATTCAGTGATTCGCCAGTGATCCTAATTAGTCGTTCAAAAAAACTATCAAAATTTTTGAAGATCTTTTGATTAACAACACAATTGATCTAAGTATCATGATTAATAGAATTTGTTTATCCATCAATTCTCCAATATTTCGTAAACCCTGAATTCTTTTATGAGAGATCAGTTCTTGCTCCTAAAAATGAATTTCATCATTTATGACCGTTTGCTCTCACTTTTATGTGAAGATAAAACACAATACCTTAGCTCTAATAACATTTTTCAGACACAACAACTCTGATTTCCTACATGATAGCTTATACTCACCTATATTCTTAATGATTTTAAGGTATCAGAATTTCCGAATCACAAATTAGTACTAAAGGTTGATGTTAATATCATGTTAATTAGAAATATTGATCAATAAAGTGGTTTATGTAATGATACTATAATTAAAAAATAAAAAAAAAACATATACCTTTAGATTTACTTTAATGTGGGCCCCAAAGTAATAAGATATAGTTATTCGGTTAGGCTATTAGGTATGCCCCTTGACCCAATCACTCCACCTATGCGCCACGTATGCGCCATATAAGCACTCACTACAACCACTCACCCTACCATTTTGGTGGAAATGCCCCATTACCTACTCACTCCACGTCATCATTCCTTTTTAAATTAAATTGAGATATAATTAATAAAAAAAATTACAAATTAATAAAAAAAATTACAAATTAATAAAAAAATTACAAACTAATAAAAAAAATTACAAATTAATAAAAAAAATTGCTAATTAATAAAACGATTTTTCCATAAATGTTCAATCAAATCGGCTTTTAGGTTCGCATGTGTATCCTCGTTGCGAACCATTTGACGGTTTGCTTGTTTTTATTCGTCGTTGATCTCCACATGCTCCAACAAATTCGGATCGTCTTCTTCATAAAATTCACATATCGCTCGACCGTTATCTTCAATTATCATGTTGTGTAGTATCACACATGCGTATAACGCGTTTCGGATCCGACTTGGCTTCCAAGCTCTAGTAGGGTGTTGAATCACGTGCCACTTATGTTTTAGAACGACGAATGCTCGTTCAATATCCTTTCTTGCCCCCTCTTGACGATTTTGGAAATACAGACGTTTTTCATTTTCAGTTTGTCGTGTTGTAAAGGATTTCACGAAAGTAGCCCATTGCGGATAAATACCATCGACCAAATAATACCCGTATTTGTATGTTGTGTCGTTGCAAATAAACTGCTGACCGGGTGCCATGCCTTCAATAAGATCGTTGTAAATCAGCGACTGATCTAGAACATTTATATCATTGTTCGTTCCCGATGCACCAAAGAAGGCATGACATATCCAAAGATCTTGAGACGCAACAGCTTCTAGCATAAAACTTGGTCTTAGATGGTCGTCTCGTTGGAATTGACATCGCCATGCTGTTGGGCAATTGTCCCATTCCCAATGGGTGCAGTCGAGACTACCTAACATACCGGGGAAACCATGAACCTCTTCATGAAACGTATAAATCTGCTGGATGTCATGGGAATTTGGTTTCCTCAAGTATTTCTTCGGGTACAATCTAACTACGCCTTTACAAAATTTATAAATGCATTCCTGCCCCATTCGCTCAGACATCTGTAAATACTCATCAAACGAATCGCTACTACTGCCGTAGGCTAGTTGCCATATTGCAGAAGTACATTTCTGAAGACCGGAAAACCCGATCTTTCCTCTTCCGTCACACCTATGTTAGAAATAATCATAGTTTTGTTCCAAATCATTACGCACTCGTGAAAAAAGATTCCGACTCATACGAAACCGACGCCGAAATAATTGTTCGGGGTATTTCGGATTTTCTGAAAAATAATCTTCAACAAGACGTGCGTGAGCTCCAAGACGATCTCGATTAATTCATGCTCATCTAGTTAAAACATGTCTTTCAACTTGTTGTCTGATGATGACGAGAGTAAGTTGTGCGACTTCGATTAAAAAATCTTCTCCTTCGCTAAAATCGTCATCTTCCCGTAGAAACTCCATTTTTATAAAAATACTGATTTTTTGTTTTATTTTTTTTGTGAGATGTGAATATTAAAAAGTGTGTGATATGAAGAAAAAATTAGTGTGTGATGGTTGTATATATATGTTTTATTTAAATTTTTTTTAATGGCTAACGGTCACAATTTTGGTCCACAACCGTTGCTCCAATCACGCCCTATCAACCACGCTCCTATCACGCCCATAGGGGGGCCGGGGCGGTGTGCCACGCCC
Organism: Mikania micrantha; assembly: GCA_009363875.1. Taxonomy (NCBI): domain Eukaryota; kingdom Viridiplantae; phylum Streptophyta; class Magnoliopsida; order Asterales; family Asteraceae; genus Mikania; species Mikania micrantha. The sequence continues at coordinate 60,318 of SZYD01000819.1, read as the reverse complement.
TCCCACGTCCCTATCACGCCCATTCACCTGGCATACCCGATAGTTTTAATGTAATAAACATGAGTTAACATTTGATCATTTTCCTATATATATATATATAGGGTAGTGATATTTTACAAAGAAGGAAAACCATAAAAAGTGTAAGAAGCAACAAGAAAGTGACATTTTTACATTAGGTTAAAGGGTATATATGTCCAAATAAAAAGGAGCTTGCATATGCAAGTCACATGCAAATTTCTCTCATTTTTTTAAACGTTCATAAATTTTGTATACGTTAATGTTTTCTAAAAAAAATTACACCATAAAATTAAGAGTTTTTTTATCTTTCTAATGAGTATAATGAATATATTTTTTTAAAAAAAAATTTAATAGCTTCTTAAGTTTTATGACGTTTTTTTCGAATATTATTCAAACAAGACTTTTATGGTGTTTTTTAAGACGCATCTGTACGTTTTATGGTGTTTTTCGAGATATATTATGGTGTTAATATTTTATGGTGTTCGGGTATTAATAAAACTAAAACAGTGCATTTTATGGTGGTTTTAAAAAATTAAAAACACCATAAACACTTAAAGTGTGTATATTGTGTTTTTTAACTTAGTTTTATGGTGTTTTTTCGAGATATTTTATTGTGTTTATAGTGTTCACGTTTTATGGTGTTTTTTCAAGTTATTTTATTGTGTTTATAGCGTTAACATTTTATGGTGTTTATGGTGTTCGAATATTTTTGAAACCAACCTGGGCAATTTATGGAGTTTGTAAAAACTAAAAACACCATAAACACTTAAGTTTGTAAATGGTGTTTCCAAACTAAGCAACTTCATATATGAACACTAAAAACACCATAATATTTTACCATTTTTGTTAACATCCGGAAAACATATAAAAAGTCACCATAAACGATTGTTATCCTTTTTGTTTATTCAGTGAAAAACACCATAAAAATGTTCAGTTTTATGTATTTATAAAAAAAACACCATAAACACCACAAAACGCAACATTCATATACACCAATTTATGTCGTTTTTTTATATAACAATATTATACTCGTTGAAAAGATAAAAAAACGTTGGATTTTATGGTGTAAATTTTTTTTAAAAATAATAACGTACAAAAAAGTTATAAACATTTAAAAAAAGTAGGGGGAAGTTATTAAAAAGTCAATAATGGCTACAATACTTATTATACCCCTCCAACCACATAAATTCCCCCTTAATTCTCTCAAATGAGGTGACACCCTTACAACCATTCATCTTAAAAATCAATGGCTAATATTTCTTCCTACACTTTTTAAGGTTTTAACCATTTTTAACCTAACCATATACTATATATATATATAAACTGATAACCGAAATTCTGATACGGTTAATAACAAAAACCGAATTCTCAATTTGGTTCTTTCACACTTCGGGGGTTCATGGATCCAGAAAATGGCAAGTTACGCCGTTCCGCCACCAACAGTTTCTGGATTAAAAACATCAAGGACGTCAAACAAAAAAAATCTCAGTTTTTGTATGGTAAGTTCCACTTGTCGTTCCTTTATTTATTTATTTATTTATTGTATACAGACATCAGTTGTTTGGTTACTTAAAATAATTGATGGTTCTTTAGAACTGTTAATCGAAAGAAATGAATAAAAGTTAGAATGATAAATCACAAAAAAAAAAAAAATTATGTAGTTTTTACAAAGCATTTACATATTTTCCCTTGTTAATATAATTAATTACATATTTACTCAGATAAAAAATTAATTACATATATCTTGTTTTTTAAACATATTTTCTCTTTCAGATGAAAAAGCTAATTACATATTATCTCTCTATAAAGAAAATATGCATTCAATTTTAAAAAATTAATTAAATATGCAATAAATGTTTTTATTATGTAAAAATTCAACTTTTGTGTGACTACTTTGAGCTACTCAAACACAAGCATGAATAATACTATATGGGACATGACCAATGAAGTTTTATGAGCACCACATAATATTTCGATCTTTTCTGGAACATCATTAATGCCATTGGTACGTATTCCTTTATATTGAATTTAGAGTTATACCTTTTTTTTTATTATTTTGAATGCCCTTCAATTTGAAAAGACGGCTAGTATGTTCACTCTCTCAAAGTGTTTTTATACTTGGACTAGACCGCCTGTTAGACTGGTTTCAGCCACTCAGGCAGTCTGGTTATATGTTCAAAGCCGTTTTTGGACAAACCGTCCGGTTCAACCGGCGGTCAGAGGTCTAATCATAAAATCGCCCTGTTGAACCAGTTTTTTAGCTATGTAACATTTGGATTTTTTAATTTTTATGTTTTGTATGTATATTTATATAATATTTATGATGTCATCCTGTTTCGTAAATCCAGTCCAACCAATCCGTCCAATTCGACCGCTGGCCACTAAAGATATCGGTTCGACGTTTGACCTGTTTTAAAAACATTGTTTTATCGAGATGCAAGGATGGCCCGACATGCATAAAAAATAAAGCTAGGGCTTGGGGCCTCCGAAACCTTAGGGCCCTGTTTTTTAACAAATTTTCTATATACATTAAATTTTTATTTAATTGATCCAAAATGAAAAAATCAGAGTGAAAAAGTACAACAATTTTGTACTTTATAATGCGGTAGTTTTGAGTTTTTTTGTGGAAAAGTTTGATCACACATTAGTCAAATTTTTCACTCATTTAAAAATTGAACTTTGTAAGTACTTTTGATTCTTACATTCTCTCTTTTTTTCTTCGATATCTTGAAAAATATGATATTTTGAATTTTTATTGTAGTCATTGATTGAATTTTTTAGGTGTTTCTTTATCTTAACTTTGTTGATTTTTGTTGTTATTTATTTATTTATTTGATATTTTGATACCAATTGATTTATTTGATTTTTGAATTCTTATATTTATTAAAGGCTAATTTTATTTTTTGAACATTTATTGCATATAGGCTTTCAAAATTGTTTATAACTATATGTATTGTTAAAATCTTCAATTATTACTTGACTAGGTTATAGACCCGTATATTACACGGGTTTGTAAATAAAAATTATTTAATTTTTTTGCGGATGTCTTTATAAGTTTACATAATTAAAACAATTATATTAGTTATACGTTTTTAATATTGAAAAATTTTTTAAAATAAAAAATTATAAAAAATGTTCTTAATATGTGTGGGTATAACATTAAACATGGATGATATTTATTATCACATTTTTAGTTATTAGTATTAATTTACTATATTTATGTAAACAATGTATATAATTAATAACATTAATTGTGAGATTTATATTAGATTTTAAAAATAAACATTTATTTTTGAAAAAAATAAGAGAATGTCATATGGCATTATTTGGAATCAATTATTAGTATAGGAAGATATGACAATAATATATTATCCTTATTTTAGTTGCACTTTTATATGTATGTTCAATACAATTTTGTTGCTTATGTTTGTTATTAGCTAATTAGATATATTTTGTTATAATATTATCAAAATAATTTTAAGTTAAGTATGTTATCAACATTTATAAGAATTGATTGGAAAATATTTATTTAATAAAAGGGCCTAATTTTATTAGTCGCTTTGGACCCCTAAAATGTTTGGGCCGACCCTGTCGAGATAGAAATGATATGTGTAGTGGTAAAATTAGCCCTTCTACCATGGAACACAATAGGTTAACTAAATACAATGCTTTCAGAACTCCCTGGAATTGAATCATGTGTTTTATTGGTTTACTTGTTTAATTGATTTGATCGAACGAACAAGATTCAATAACCAAATAATTTAATAAATACTTGAAAAAACAATATAAATTTATATAATTATAAACACATTTAAACAAACAAAATCTATCTTTAAAAAAACTTACTCAAGCTAAAAAAATACAGTGTAATTTTAACGTGTTAAACTTTGGTTTAAAAAAAAGAAGAAACAACAAAAACCGATCCTATAATAGTAACCAGTTCCCATCCTGAACAATAACCAAACCAATCGGCCGGTTCATTTGTGGGCAGTCTGAACACACAATTTTGGACTAGTTTCCCCATCGGTTCCCGTTCCTGCCAATCGGGCTAGTTTGGTCCAAATTCAACAACACTAACCACTTACCACATGGATTGAGTAGCATGTCTATATTAAAAGAAAATGAGGAAAGCTCAAACAATTTAATGCTTAATCCATGCATTACTAATAACATAAATCACAACATTGATTTTATTAGCTTTAACTTAATTCTTGTGTTTGTTAATTAGTAGCTAATGTATTTTTGTTCATTTTTTTTATTATGTTGAAAAAGTGTGTGACAAGTATATAAAACTAGTTGGTTGTGCTATGTGGCTACTAATTAAAGGCTTTATTTTCTGCTAAAATTAGGATTTGTGTTCAGTGGTACACAAAATCTACTTGGACTCCTTGATGGGAATACGACATCTCAACTTATGATAAGGTGGACCTCTGACCACAAGTTTTCATAAATTATTTATTTAAAAATCAATTTGAGACTTGATTATTGGCAACTCATAATAATGGGTTTTGACTCGATAGCGAATTTAGAAACTCAAATGCTAGACTAATTAAATTTAAATATTTCGGTGGAAAAGAAAAACCTATAACACTTAACCATGTAAAAGTTATATAATAATAAAAAATATATATATGTGGTAAGTAATTATAATAATTATAACTATATATGGAAATATCAAGTGCGTGAACTGTGAAGAGATATTATTAAAAAAACTAATCACACCATAATAAAGATATTATAATAATTTTCAGTTGCAAGAAAATTTGGTGATCCTTTTATTATTATTTCATGTAACTAATCAATGTTTTTATAATTAAACTAGACACTAAACCAGATATCTTACTAGTTGGCTAGACTATTTAAACCAAATAATGTCATAATTATAAAAGTTTTATGATAACATATAAATAATTAATAAATAAAAAAGAAAATACTAATGTATATTTATGTATTCTAGTTGCAAATCAAATAAATATAAGTTCATAGCTTAATATTTACGTTGAGGTGTCACTAGTTTCAGGTCATAAGTTCGAATCCTACAACTAACAATAATTTAATTTTCAATATCATTTGTGTTCTTGTGTAACACATAGATCTCATAACAAAAAGAAGATGAATTTCTATCCTATATAAGAATCTTTTTGTGTCCCATATCAATTTCATGACTAAATGATGTCTTTCTTTCTTTTATATAACAGTCAATAACCTTAGAAAATCAAAAAATATATATACAAAATGAAAATCCGGTCCTGTTTTCCTTAACCGGTCCGACCGACAAACAACCTTGACCAACCAGTTTTTTTTAAGGCAAGCCAAATGGTGCAAATTTTGGGCGGTTAACCAGAAATTCCTGATATGGTCATATGGTCCAGTCTGTTGTATTGCTATTCTAGATTCGTGTATAAATGATTAGCAAACGCGTGGGCAAAAACAGGCAGAAACCTTAAACCAAGATCGTGTCACTATTTCACTTATTAATGTTTGACTAAATTTTTTTCTGAACGACAAAGGGTCCTGTCGTGCTATCTTCCAGTTGTCCTGGCAGTTGGTAACTAAGATCAATTCCTTGATTGCCGACCATGAGACCGTACCCTCCTGATGCGCGGAAACCCCGTGGAATAGGTAAACCATCGCCCTCCATTGGTTCAAAACCAAAATTAAGTTCAAGATTGATCCACACGCCTGGTATCCATTAAAGTGTCATCAGTGAGACTTGAACCCTGGTCTTCAATGAGAAAAGATCAAACCTTAACTACTAGGCTAACTTTGTTGGATTAATGTTTGACTAAATGCCTATGGTCTTCACATGCTCTTACATTTTGTTCTTTTAGTTGATTAATCATGAACACCTAAATTCCTAGTCTAACATTAAATTGAAGATTAAGCAAATTCCCCTTGGTTTTCGATCTGATCTTGAAGCGATTTACACACACACACACACACACATATATATATATATATGATTTTTTTGAATTAATAATAAAAATGTAAATTAACCTTTCCACACATTTAATCTACATCATACAGTTTTTTTAATTATTTTTTTAGAATGAATAGTTTAAGTCTCTAAGTAACATTATATGTGTGTATATGTGTGTATCTATACTACTATATCATACATATTAAAAGTACAAAATATTAATTTGATTAAATCTCTTAAATTTAAGAGTTTTACGACTATTATAGCACATGGTACAAATTTAAAATCTAACATAACTATTTTATTTCTCATTTCACTTTAAAGTGAGATGAAGTGATTATAAGGAAAAAAAACCTCTAAAAACAAATACATAATTTCTTATCATTTTTTGTTCACTTGACCCGTTATGTTAAAAACTAAAGTCATTTTTAGTTAATTACTAAATTATCAAAAAAAATGTTTTGGTTATAGTTATCACTCAAAAGCAAACTATACGAACCTTTAAAATCATTTCGCTTAAGTTTTGTGTATACTGTTACATCACGCGAATACCATACTAGTATATTTTAATTTATTTAGCGAGTGTGTGAGAGACAAGTGTGGCACTATAAGAACATCATGTCAAATCAAGCACCCTTCCAAAACATAAATTTTACATCTTAGAACTCCAGTTTATAACTATAACCTTCAACGATCGCCATATTATTCTTATAGTTACTAAATTATTGGCGCCGTACGACTTGATCCTCTACAAAACACGATATATATAAATATATAATGACTTAGTTCCATAAGTCATTGTACATAGAGTTTCCTGTAGCGTTCTCTTCGCTAAACCCATCTAGCCGGGGTGGGCTAAGAAGCATCCCTTCAGCCATATTTGCTAAAACATTCGGCATATCGAAAATCAAATCCTCATCCACAAATGTGCCCCCTCCATAAACAGGCGGTTCATTTGTAACCGGATAATGACCATGATCATGATAATGACCGTGACCGTGATCATGATAATGACCATGATCATGACCATGACCATGACCGAGGCCATGACCATGACTGTGGCTATGACCAAGTCCACCCATAAAGGCATCCATAGCTGCCCCGGCTGCTGCAGCAGCACCAGCCGCGGCAGCTTGGATGTCACGTGGAGAAGAAGAAGCCGGAACAGGCAATGAAGAAACGGAATTCGGGAAGTTAAGCTCAGCATCTACACCTTTGAGTGCCAATGCTGCAACATCATACGCAACCGCTGCCATTTCAGGAGTGGCAAATGTCCCAAGCCAGATACGGTTGGGCGATTTTGGCTCCCGGATCTCGGATACCCATTTTCCATTGCTTCTTCTTTGCCTCACACCGCGATACTTCACATGTTTACCTGAAAAACTTGAAGTAGAAGAATTGGTATCATAATTGGACATTTTTCTTCTTACTGGATCGTTTGCATGAAAGCGAACAAGTGCGTTTGGCGATGAGGATGAGGATGAGGATGAAGATCATGATCGGCGCCATGCATATATATAGGGATCGGCCGCGATAGATCACAAACGGCAGAGGGTGGAGGATGGATGCAAACCAGTAGGAGATGAACTGCATTTTGTTAGGTTTTGAGGTGTAAGGCAAAGTTTATGATGGATGGATGTATGTAATTATAAAAGGGAGATTGAGGATAAATTAATCCGATTACATGGGTTGAATCTATGTTTATGGGTCCTTTTGTGACATTAGAAGTAGTGAACTGACAGCTGATACTTGATATCCACTTAACATTTTTCATTTCACCACTTCTAAGTTTCAAAATTTGCATTTTAGCCCCTTGCTTCTTTCAAGTTGTTTTATTTCACCACTAATTCTAAGTTTGATATTTTGCATATCTGCCCTTGCTTCACCACTTCTATATGATAATACAAAAAAAAAGTAAATTATGGTTTTGACCTATTTAGTTTAAGCGTATTTCAACTCAAAATAAAATATTTTATTAATTTAGTCCCATGTGGTTTTAAAGAATTAACGTTTTGACCTACGATCATAGTTAGGTTTCGGGGCAAAACCGTTATAATAGATATATTTGAGGGAAAAAACCGTAAGTTATTTAAATCACAGAGGCTGCATTGATAAAAGATTATATTTTGAGTTGAAATACTTAAGACACTTAATACACATGAGCCAAAAAACGTAATTTAATCAAAAAAAATTATATATATGGTAAGTTATTATAATTGTATATGGAAGTAGCAACTGCGTGAATGAATATTATTAAAAACTAGTCATACCATAACAAAGATATTATAATAAACTCTTTTAAGAAAATTTTGTGTAGGTGTTTTTTTTTCTTTTATTAAATTGGACATTTTACCCGTTCTCCATAGTATTACTAGTTAAAACAAATGACACCATAATTCGAGTTTGTGTAATTGTGTGTGTATACAAAAGGTTAGTACCCAGAGTCGGCCTCGAGAATGAAAAAATATCCGGCTTTGAGGCAAAAAAAAAAAATTCAGACCCTCTTAAAAAAATGAACTTAATAATTTATATATAAAATTAATAATGTAATATATTAAAAAAAATTAAAATTTCTGGCCCTTTAAAAGGTTAGGCTCTAAGTTGTCGCTCACCTCGCCTCTCCCTCTAGCCGGCCCTGTTAGTACCTATATAATACACGGATTTAATAAAATATATGATAAATATTCATCAATAAAAATATACAAAATAGATGATTATTTAAATATAAATTATGATTTAAAATCTCATATAATTTAATATTTTAAATAATAAGATAATAATATTATCTTTTAAAATACAATATATTTTTTAATTTGCTTCTATAAACATTTCATTTGAATTGATTTATATTGATACACTTTATTTATTATAAATATTAATAAATTTATAATATTTGATGTATACATAACTCCTGAAAATAATTTTCACTATATGATGAGTAATACCAGCTCTCCAATCCTAGAATCAGGTAAGATTTTACAACTTCAGCAATCATGACGAAAAGAATTACATATATCACTAAACCATAATATAATTTATAATAATATGATAAGGGACCCAACTAATAGTAAATGCCTCGACTGATGATTATTTTTATATTTATTCACGGAAAGTTGATGCTTAAAAGTTGGACTGCTTTTCGTTAATATTATATTATTTTAACATACTTTAACGTAACAAAATTTAAAAATAAATAGTTATACTTTGATTTTATTAATTAAAAAGTAATTTTATTGTACTTTAACTAATATGTATATATATATATATATAAATTAATTTTATTTAACTTTCCTGAAAATAAAAAAACTTGGAAGGATAAATAGGGTTCTCAACTATTTTTACTTTCAATTTATTGTGTATAAATTAATTTCTATGTTGACTTCTTCTATTAGAGTTTCATTTATGTAATAATTTAATATAAGCTATTATGCATATCTATACTATACAATAAATAGGGGTTTTAAGAGGACACATGTCAATTTTTAGACTACCAAAAAGTTGGTCTTTCCTCCTCTCTCTCCTATTTAATATTTATATGCTATCATTTATTAAATTTTGATTTTTTTTCATACAATATCTCTCCTATTAGATATTAATGATTTTATTAAACTTGATAGATATTAAATAATATGATTACACCATAAATAAATTCTTTATTTACTTAAAAAAATATTTGAAAACTATATATTATGTTAGTTAAAATAAATAATTTTAAAATTTATTTATTTAACATGTGTAATACACATTTTTATCCTAGTTGATATTCAAACAAACATAGCTCTTTCGAAAAAAAATTATTTTTCCTCGTATTTCCACTTATTCCCGCTTTTGAAAATTACTTTTGTGAGTACCGGTGTTGTAAAACTCGGGTTAAGTGACTGGGTTTTGATTAGTACTTGATATTAGCTTGAGACATTTTTTTTCAACTTAATCAACATAACCTAGAATCGGTTAAACACGAAGCAACTCATAGTAGATCTAGCAAGTCAACTTTTAATCTTTTCGACCGATTTTCTTTGGCTTCACCGATTATTGTTGATTTTTGTCTATTTTATGAATATATTTTAGATTGTCTTTAATGCGCTTGTAGAGAAGGCGCACGTCTTTGACACGGGAGAGGTCACACGTGAGGATTCGCACGTCTTGACATGTGTTGCATGTTGAGAGGGAAGAGAGATATTAATGCATGTAAGAATGATGAGTTATGAATAAAAAGAGAAGAACATATGCATGTGAGAACAATGATTAAAAAACTAAGGTGACAATAATAAATATGATGCATGTTTTAAGTGCACCATTTTACATTGCGGTGAATCTTAGAAGATGAGAACTAAATAAATAGTATGTCTCTAATATTAGAAAATGAATTTTAAGTTATGAAATATTTTATTATTTTAAAATGTGTCCTTTTGTTCTATCTTAGTAATCATTTTATCTATTATAAATATTTATGAATATATGATATTTGACATATGCATAATTTCCCAATAATTTTTTTTTGAACGACTAAGCTTACTTCCTCCTAATTACCCCATAATTACACCCTTGCATGTGATTGAACTTATTACCTCTCATTCTAAGAGGCAAACCTTTACCAAGTGAGCTAATCATACATTGACATAATTTCTCAATAATCAATTTCTTTATAATTTATCTAAGACGAGTACTAGTAACTCTTTAATTAATCGATGTTTAGCAACTTATGACAAGTTGAATAAAAGATATCAAAAAGTATAATATAAATACGTTATTATCTTGTATATTATACATTTTAAATAAAAGTATAATAAATAATTACAAATGAAATTTGTACAATATAAAATGATTTTTTTAATATTAAATATGATTAAAATTTCGTATAATTTAATATCTGAAGTACTAAAATAATATTATTATTTCTTTTAACACTATTTTTTTTCAAAATTTGTTTCTTTAAGCATTTCATTTAAAAATTGGTTTTAAAAATTTTATATTTCGCAATAGTTTTGTTCTTTTAAATGTGTTTTTCATATTAATATATTTTAAGGTATTAATATTTTTTTAATTATAAAGATATGTGAAATATATATTAAATTTATTTAATAAGATAATCAAAGCTAAAGTTGTCTATAAACATGTCATGCATCTACATAAATCTTAATCTATTAAAAATAAATAAGTCTCTTAACCTAAAAAGTTTAAGAAATATCTTGAGCCATTAGATCATTAATCAATGTCTGTGATTAAATCAAGTTGTTGGAGTGTATTTTAGTAATGACTGCTTTTGTTGACTTTTTGTCAAGTTCCCCCACTTTGTTTAAACGTTCATAACTTTTACATACGAAATTATTTTGGAAGAAAAATATACCATAAAAACGAACATTTTTTATCTTCAAAATTAGTAGTGTACTGCAAATAGAAAAAAAAATATTTTTTACTTCATTGTGTCTTTTGTGCAGATCACTGTGTCTTTTGTACTGGTTATTGTGTTTTTTTTTTGCTTTTACTCAATGTTTTGTTTTCCTGAACATTTTAAGACACAATGATGTCGTATAATACATGATGTTAAGCAAGGATGACACAATGAAAAGTATGAATAACACAAGGATATTTAAAAATGCACAATTACCTATTGTAAATACACAAAGACGAGTATGAACAATTTTGTACAGGTTATTGAGTCTTTTGTTTAGGTCATTGTGTCTTTTGTACATGTTCATTGTGTCTTTTGTGTTTATTTTCAATATTGTGTTTTCCTAAACAATTTAAGACACAATAATGTTGTATAATACATAATGTTAAGCAAGGATGAAACAATAACGAATATGAATAACACAATGACCTTTATATAAAGACACAATTACATGTAAAAATACACAATGATGAGGATAATAATTTGTACAGGTCATTGTGCCTTTTGTAGAGGTCATTATGTCTTTTGTATATGTAATTGTGTTTTTTATGTTTCTGTTCAATGTTCTGTTTTCACGAACAATTGAAGACACAATGATGTTGCAGAATACATAATGTTAAGCAAGAATAACATAATGACAAGTTTGAATAAAACAACGATCTTTAAAAAAGATACAGTTTACCTGTAAAAAAACACAATTACCTGTAAGAAAATACAAAAAAAGATAATTATACACAAACGTTTAAAAAAGACACAATGACGATAATTAGACACAATGAGCTAAAAAAATTTCATTTTTATATCAAAATTATACTCATTTTAAATATAAAAAAGTGCTCGTTTTTTATATATATTTTTTAAAAAAATAATATTGTATGTAAAAGTTATGAACATTTAAAAGATGTGAGGGAAAGTGGTTAAGACTAAATATTCATCTTAAATTTGATCTTTTGATATAATGATCAATAATCTTTTTTAGTCTTTTTACGATAAGTAGACTATTTAGTTTAACTCAATCATATATAAATATATAATAATATGAAAAGGGACCCGTCGAATATTAAATGTCTCGACGGATGAATTTTTTATTTTTATTCACCTAAGGTAGTGATTTTTAAAAGCTGAATTAATGCTGGTTAATATATTGGTTTAACATACTTTTATACTATAAGATTTAAAAGTAAGAACAAAAAAATGTTTGACAACCGGCTCAAAGAACAAAAACTAAAGAAATCTTATTTGAGTTATTTTTAGGAGTGTAAACAAATGAGCCGAGCTCGGATCAATGAAATTCTCGTACAAAGGCTTAAACAAGTCTGAGCCTTGAAATATTACTCGTTTAGTTATGAAGCTCGAGGTTGACATGTCAAGCTCGAGCCGGCCCACAAGCCTAATTTTTTTTTATTTATATAATTTTTATTTAGTTAAATAAATGTACATTTATATAAATAAATGTTTATATAAAAATTATAATAAAATCATATATATTATATTATATGTGAAATTAAAATATAGTTAAAAATATGTAAATAGCTAATGATAAAAATTAATTAATTAATTAATAATTGAGTCAATTCAAGCTCATCATAAAACTTGAAAAGTTTTGCATAAGCCAAGCTCATGCGTTTTAATAATAAAGTTCTAAATAAGCCAAACTAGAGTTCGAGGCCTCTTAAGTCAAGATGAGTCAGGTGAATTATAACACTCGAGCTCGGCTCGTGTACACCTCTAACAATGATCATCTATTGCTATATTATTGAGAATTAAAAAGGGTGAAAAACAAATTTTTACATCTTTTAAATTCTACCAACTATTTATTGCAATCATCTTAGACAACACAAATTGTTTATAAAATAATAAACGTATTACTTTTGACCCAAAAATATAAAAAAGTCTTCATTCACTTCGTGATTATGGTTTGTTCATTATTCATTCCAAAATTGGTTCTTTATCTTGACACAATCTTAAGTAAATATCTTTCATTTTACCCCACTTTGGACATTCATCTACAAAGTGACCAATCTCAAACGTTGCTCTTATGACTTGTCCTATTAGATCATATCCATTCACTATCTTGATCTTTCCTAAAACCATAACCTCCTTCTTGGCCACAACCAAATACATCCTAATTTGAACTTCCACAATCACAATAATTACAATGTGTTTTTTCTCTTTTTTCCCTTTTAGCAAAGACCAACATCCCAAGAATATCTTCTTTTTTTTTTGTTGGGTCTCTTAACACATTTCTCATATGCCTTCAATTTCCAACAACTTCATCAAATGACATCATGTCCAACTCAAAACATTGTTACATCAAGTTCATGACTTGAATGAATGATTTAGGTATATAATCAAGCAAACGGGTCACCAAAACCTTTTCTTCAATCTTGTTTTTGAAGCTAGCCACTTAGTTTGCATTCAAAATCACCTATCATGTCATTCATTCATGTATAAGTTTTTGAGCTCCTTCCTTTATGTTTCAATCCTACCCATTCTTACCTAATCCACTCCCATAAATCGTTTTTAATCCCATTCTAAACTTGTTTTGCATATGTATAAGATGCCATTTATAGATTTAAGTTCTTTCGAGATGGCTTGAATCAAGAAAATCAAAAGACATATTTGAATTCTTTAGATAAATGGTAGCACCAACCGTTAGTTCAATAGCCTTTCATATGCCGTTTCCTCCATAATAGTCTTCAATTTAATATCCTACACATGATATATTGAATATATGCCATTGTCTTCTTCTTGTTTAAATAGAGTCAATACTCTTGATCCAATCTGCTACACCAATTTTTTCCTGGAACATAGATTAGTTTGTTTTTTCAGCAACGAAGCAAAACTGGATTCAAAGCCTCTTGTTTGACGAATCCTTGATGTCCATTTTTCGTTTAATTTGATCAGATTCTCCTAACAAATAAGAACAATTTGATGGGTTTCATCATTGGTAGCTAGGGTAAGTCAGGTATCGTATCCACGAGGAACATGTGGTCAGTGTTATATAATTACGTTTAACTAATTAAATGCACTTAAGAAAATAAACTTGAATGCTGGATTTTGGTTTTTATGTAAAACAAAGTTAAGTAAACTAAACAAACGAATTAAAACAAAAGAGTTGTAAGCAATTAATGAAAAATGTGATCTCTCCAGGTTTCAATTTAGTAAAATAACTAGGTATGTCTTGATTTGTTAATTGGAAATCACATAGACATGATTCTTGCTTAGATTATTAAACAATTATGGTTTGGAACTGATGTCCTCGAAGGTGGTCTAAGAAAATAACTATAAACACTAACCTAGACTCAACTTAATTACAACGAGTTAAAACCGAAAATCCTAAACTAAACCACTACGACAGGCAAGTGTACCTATCAATTGTAGAATAGCTAACGAAAGTCCGGATATCGAACCCACGAGACACTGACTTAACAAAATAAGATTAGAAAATGATTAAAACAAATAGGGGGGTTTGGAATAAAAATGACAATTCAATTAAACTAATTACCCTAATTAAATTAGAAAAGGCAGATTCAACTAATAATTAAACCCTAAAACAAATTAATGATTTTAATTAAAAGAAATGGTTTACAGTTTTAGAAAAACCTAAATGAATGAGAAAAACTCTACTTAGGTAGAATTCCTGTTTGTTATTAGTGACACTATTGACTTTGTTTGATATGATGGAACTAGGATCTTAAACAGCAAAACATAAGTGACTTAATGGATTTTGGATTAATTACCAAATATAACCAAATAAGAAAACCTAATCTTGCACTAAACACACTAGTTAATTGAATCACCTCCCGGATTTTTCCAATAACACTTATGTACTCAAATGAACAAGTCACATTCCTGATTTTCTTATTCCAATACACCAAAGATGCAAGGAGTAATCTTAGAATGTCTAATTTGACACGAAATGACAATAACACTAAGTATTTCAATTAAACAACCCTCCCGGGTAATTATCATGAAAACCCTAATGCTAAAGATCACCCGACAAGTCTATAACCTTCCGGATTTTTAAACTTAGATACACAAAGAACCCTAAAAACATCAATTATATCTTTTCCTATGGCTAGTGATATCAAACAAGCCACAAACTAGTCATAACACCAAGTCGATGACCTAATACGTGTTTAACACCGAAAGACATTCAATAAACACGTATGGAACATGATATAAACTGATATAATCAAGATTAGATATGCAAAACTCATCAAAATGACACAATAAGATCTGTTACAAAAGTGTTTTCCATCATAAATCCAAACAATAGTCAATAATCATCAATAATCATTCAAACATTCATTCTAACCTAAGTAGAATCAAACTACTAGCCTACTAACATCATCATCAGTCAAGAAATCCCAGAAATATCATAACAAGATGAAATATAATACTGAAAATTAAGAACAATTGAGAACAAAGATTGACCAAGATGATATCACATAAAATCCAAGCTTTCTAGCCCTCCAATGCTTCCCAAATGCTTCCTCAAGCTCCTGGATAGCTCTCCTGCTTCAAAAATGGTCGAGAGTGATGAATGAAACGGCTGGTGAGCGTCTCCTATTTAATCTCGCTTGAATCTTGACTTTTTTCAAATTTCAAACCTGTCGCGTACCGCGGAGAATAATTCAAAATCACACCGTGTATCGCGATGGACAAAACAAGCGGGGAACCCCCGAAATCCTTCGCGTATCGCGAAGGTGAATTTCTTCCTCATCGCGTATCGCGATGACGTCATAATTATGAAAACTTGTCTTTTTCTCTTGATTTCAACCGGGACTCGATTCCTTCGGGTTTCGAACTCGATTTCCGCTCATTTCATTCGACAAGCCTGTAAAAACAATAAACATGTAAAAAGAATCTAAAAATAAACAAAAACGACATATTTACAACTTAAATTCAACTAAAAACTATTAAAAACCGGATGTGTTTTACAACCCATCAAAAATACCCACACTTAAACATTTTTCGTCCTCGAAAAAGAATTGCAATGGAATCACAATCAGCAATTTAGTTTAAACTCAAAATTTTAAACACATACGCATTAACCACGATTGTCAGTATAATATATCCATTTAAACCAACAACTGATATATAGGTTCCCTAATCTTGATTCATTATGTTCAAATGATTCAATCAACTATAGGTATTACACTCAAGTCATATAGATCAACTTAATCCTGATAAAAGCTTTCAAGTTACCATTACATTCGAACAACCCAAATGAATTTAAAAATCAAACCTTAGATGGAATGGATGAAGATATGGGCATTTTGCTTATAAATTAATGAGCCTAACTTAGTGGTGTTTCACTCGGTTGCCATCCGGGGTATGACACATAAGCTGCAGCTCTTATTTTATTTTATTTTTTTTTCTGCAAGCTCAGCCCATTTAGTGGATTGATGGATGATGTTTCTTTTAATCAGGCGCCATACGTCTCGAATTTATTTTCATAAAAAGAGAAAATATGTGCCAGGTTTAATTTTAAAAACATTAAGTTGTTTGTTTGCAAAAGTTCCTCTAATCACAATTAAACAGTTTCAGAATCCCCATATTTCCCAAAGCAAAACCTATTAGCATCATGAAAATTAAGTAAATTATATCAATACTAGAGAACCTTTCTATCAGTTAGGTCTACTAACGTATCCCAAATTAGATGCGTAGTTTTAAACTTTTAAGAAAAACATAAAATTCCTGATTATACTATCATTTTCCATTTTAATGCAAAACCAATTCAAAGACTTTTTACAAAATTATATACAATATTTACAATTTAACCTAAAAAATTTAAAAATTCAAACTTAATTTACAATTAAACAACTAAAAATCTAAATAAAAATGAAAAAGATAAAAATAAAGAAAAGAAAATAAAAATTTGGAAAAGACTTAGCTGATTTCATGTAACAGCCGTGCTTGTCAAATCCAGAATAACACAATCGTATAGCATTCCATTCGTGATCGGGTTATTTGTAAGCCTGTTGATTGCCTTTCTACTACAATATATAAGTTATCACTACCCAACTGATAAGGGTAATTCAAACCAAACTGCAAATGAAGCTCTAAACAATCCACAAGATTAACTATATAAAAGAAAAATTAAAAATAAAAGACTCAAACCTAACTAAAACTGACTTGATTATTTACAAATGACTCAAATTTAAAAATGAAAATCTTTTTGAATTTTTACCAATTATTTTTTTCAAAATTTAACTAAAAATTTACAACTTATTTACTAAAATTTTAAAAAAAAAATTACAATTTTACACAAATCTCATACCCACACTTAAAATCACACATTGTCCTCAATGTGGAATATGAAATAATTAACAATTCAACATAAATATACAATTTACAATAATTACAACTTCCCTGATATGTGACAATTCCTCATAAGTCTTATCAACCGCCATCAAATCCAATCGCAATAACAAATAAGTTCCAACTTTGCATTCCGAACATTCACTATGAATATGGCAATCTACTAACACTCACAACAAACCATCAACATATACATTGATAATAATAAAAGAAAAACTGTACAAATGAAAATCAACCATAACAACCATAAAATATATACAACCAGTAATCAAAATACATCTAAGTTCAACATAAATTATCCAAATATATACAGACCATGAAGATAAAAACAAAAATAAAGAAAAATACAAAAGATACAACTACTACTGCTAAGATGCTGAAATCTAATCATGAGGCTCATCAGCATCTCCTCCTGGCTGCTGGGGCTGATCCGGAGCTCTAAACCACTCAGGAATCTCAACCCCTAAGTGTGTAAAAAGAAGGCGCATCATCTGAGCCAGCCTCTGGTGCTCCTCCCAAAGACTCTCTAAAGTAATGCGGGGAGGACGAGGCTGACGAAGGGGAAATATCTGTGGAGGCCTCTCTGCCCTATGTAAAATCCTCTGTCGCTCCGGTGACACCTGCCTCTGCAGAACCTCAACATCCGGGGTCCTCTCTGGTGCAGGCCTAGCTGGCATCCAAGTGGGTGGATCTGTCATAGTGCACATGCCAGCTAGCCTCATATCATCCAAACTATACCGCCCCGTCACGGGCCCCTCTGTCA
Source organism: Mikania micrantha (assembly GCA_009363875.1). Lineage (NCBI taxonomy): Eukaryota > Viridiplantae > Streptophyta > Magnoliopsida > Asterales > Asteraceae > Mikania > Mikania micrantha. The sequence continues at coordinate 41,895 of SZYD01000819.1, read as the reverse complement.
AAAATCGGCGTGGGAATCTGTTAAAGACTCCCAGCCTCATAGCAATCCCTCCAATATAGGGCCCAAGATCCAGTCTAGCCGTCGCCCCTCCACGGCGAATCCTCCCGAATGATGACAATAAAATACAGGCGAGGTTAGCCGGGCGACGGCTAATCATGCTGTACATACAAAACAGGTCCAGTTGGTTGCACTTCTCTGCACCGGCCCTGCGACCGATGAGAGTGCAACTAACCATCCTGTGGACATATCGAATGAGTGGATCACGAATCGAGGACTCGATAATCGCACTCGTAAACGGTCCATCAGCTATGGACGTCCAAAACTCCTCCAACTGACGCTCTGTAATGCCCAAATCACTGGGCTCCCTGACCACTGCCCTCAGGCTCTGAGCAAAGCCAGGCTCTCTCACCTGCTCTGCTGTGTAAAATCCCGTCGCAATCGCGAACTGCGGGATACTCATCGAAAATGTACGTCTGCCTAACGCAAACGATACAGCAGCAGGATCATCAAATGAGCCTGACATGTGACGAAATGTCGAGTGGAACTCAACTGTCAGCTCCATGTACTGGGGCCACCTGCAATCGAGGGCAGTCCTCCACTCGTCTCTAACAATAGCATCGAACTCATCAAGACGCCCTAACCTCTCTAGCAGCTCTCGATCAAAAGTACGGTGGTGGTAGTGCTCCATCGTCACAAATCTGTCACATCTAGTAGCCTCCTCTGTCCCCTGCTCGAACTGCAGGACAGTGTGATCTCTGAGAACACGGTCATCAATGGGTACCGCCTCATCCTCGTCAATAGGGAGGATCTCCTCTGATGAATAGCTGATCTCCCGAGCTCTCCTCCTCGACGAGCTCGATCCTCTGGCCCTCTTGGCCCCTGCAGCTGAACTCTCTGCTGCTCCAGACATCCTACAATAGCAGTTTACAAATATACAAAATACAGAACAATTTTACAAATTAAACTAATTCAAAACCTAAATTTAACCTATTTACAATTTCTACAAAAATTTTCTATTTACAAAGTAAAATTTTAAAAATTTAAACCTATTTACAAAATTAAAAAAAAATTGAAAAAAAAAAATGTTAAATTTATTTTACACAATTATTAAAAATATTTTACAAAAAATTATTTACAAATTAAAATTTTATTTACAAAATTACAATGTTAAAATCTAAATTTTTATATTTACATATGTATACTAATAATGAAAACAAAAATTTTATTTACAAACATTATTAACAAAATTTTACAAAAGATGTTAACCTAAATTTTATTATAGAAAAACTTAACTTTTTTTACAAAATTTAAATTTACAAAATTATTAAAAATAAAATATAATATAAGAAGTTATTTACAAAATAAAATTTTTATTTACAAATGTTTTCTGCGTAAAACAGATGGAAAAAGTGGGTTCCGGCCGCCGTCGCGTACCGCTAAGGGCTGGGCCGCGGTACGCGGCCCCTTTTCAAAACCAGGAAATCGATCGGCCTTCAATGTCGAAGATCCGAACCCCATTTCGTTCTAAATTCAACACAAATCAATCCTAACTACGTATAATCTACAAAAATTTACAACAATTAAACTAAAACCTAAGAACTAAAACCTAAAAATTGATAAAGAAAAAGAAAAACTATACCTATTCGCGATTCGGTGGTTGGTGGTGTGGTGATCCGAAGAACCAGAGATGATGATGGTGATGGTGCGACGGAGATTGTGGCGCACAGTGGTGATGGTTTCAACGGCGGTGACTGGTGATAGCGCGATGGCACCGGTGGTGATCGACGGAGGTAACGGTGGTGAAGGGGGTTTCACAGTGGTGTAGTGGTGATGCTACGGTGGAGTTACGGCGGTGGTGTGGTGGTTAGTGGTGGAGATCGGTGGTAAAGTGGGGTATCGGTGATGATGATGGTGTGAATCCGGTGGTAGAGGGGTGGTGGTGGTGGTGGGGCTACGCGAAGAAGATAAAACCCTTTTATTATTTTTTTTCTTTTCCCGAAATCCTCCGCGTATCGCGGAGGTGATACTGGCTACATTACCGCGTACCGCGAAGAGTTTCGGAGCCTTTTGAATTTACTTAATTAACTAAAATAGAATAAAATAAAGTTAAACAAACTAAAAACTTACCTAAAAAATTTTAAAAATTCTACTCTAAAAATATTACAAAAATAAAAATTCTAATAACACAAAATAAAATTAAATAAAATAAACACTACCTAAAAATTTTAAAAATTTTATTCTAATAATTTACAAAACTAAAAATTAATTACCTAAACGTACTAACTAAGATTAATTGCCTAAAATTTACAATCTAAACCTAATCGAGTTACGATGCGACTTAAATTTCGGTTTCAATGAGCGTAGACGTTTTAGGCAAAAACCGTAACGAATACCCACACTTAATTCCCAAAATAGTCCTATCGAAGAACACGAAAACACAAACATGCCAAAACAACACAACCTATATTACAAACTCTACAAATCAGGCACTATTCTCACTTACGCAACTCAAGGAGTGCTACCTCCTTCTCAGTACCGATCGGTCCTCCGATGTATAGCTTCAAACGATGCCCGTTAACCTTCCATGTCCGACCTTCTGATTCAAGCTCAACTACTCCGTGTGGAAAGACCTCATGCACAACAAACGGTCCTTTCCATTTGGACTTCAACTTACCTGGAAATAACCGGAGCCTCGAATCATAAACTAGCACCTGATCACCCTTCCTAAACTCCTTCACACCTCTCAACTTACGATCGTGCAACGCCTTCGTACGTTCTTTATAACTCCACGATCGTGCGTACGCCTCGTCACGCAACTCCTCTAACTCATGCAACTGCAGAAACCGATTCTTCACAGCACTCGGCAAATCAAGATTCACACTCTTCAACGCCCAAAACGCCTTATGCTCTAACTCCACTGGCAGATGACACGCTTTACCATAAATCATCCGAAAAGGTGTGGTCCCAATCGGATTCTTAAAAGCTGTCCTAAACGCCCACAACACCTCGTCTAGCCTATCTGCCCAATCCTTACGGTTTTTCCCTATAGTCTTCTCAAGAATCCTCTTCACACCCCTATTAGCATTCTCAACCTGGCCACTAGTCTGTGGATGATAGGCAGTTGACACTCGATGGGTCACCCCGTATCGTGCCAATACCTTCTCCAACTGTGCATTACAGAAATGCGTGCCTCTATCACTTATCAATGCCTTAGGGGTTCCAAACCTACAAAACAATCTCTTCAGAAATCCCACGACTCCTCGTGCATCATTCGTGGATAAAGCTTGAGCCTCTACCCACTTCGAGACATAATCAATAGCCACGAGGATGTACCGATTCCCTCGAGAAGAAGGGAACGGTCCCATGAAGTCAATGCCCCAAATATCAAAGACCTCAACCCCCTGGATGGGGTTCTGGGGCATCTCATTCCTACGTGAGATGTTTCCGGTCCTCTGACACGCATCACATCTCCTCACAAACTCATGCGCATCCTTAAACACTGTCGGCCAATAAAATCCACAATCAAACACCTTCTTCGCAGTGTACGATGGCCCATGGTGTCCTCCAGTCAAACCCTCATGACAATGTCTTAGGATATCTAACCCTTCCTCACGACTCACACATCTCCTCAAAATACCGTCTGCTCCCTCGCGAAACAAATATGGAGCATCCCATATATAATGGTTTGCTTCAGTAAAGAACCTCTTCCGCTGCTGTGAAGTCAGACCCTTCAACATATAACCTTCAGACAAGTAGTTCGCAATGTCTGAGAACCAAGGCAATCCCTGCTCACCTGCACTCACCATTCCCACTATCTCTGTGTCTGCAGAAATCAAAGTCTCATGTGGGAATGTGTCTCCAATCATCTCCTCATTCATCTTCTCCTGAGCAGGATCCTCCAGCCGCGACAAATGGTCGGCTGCAACATTCTCAGCTCCTTTCTTATCCTTAATCTCTATGTCAAACTCAGAAAGGAGGAGAATCCACCGAATCAAACGAGGTTTTGCGTCCTTTTTCGCGAACAAGTATCGCAAGGCCGCATGATCGGTGTAAACAATGGTCTTGGAAAGAACAAGATAAGACCTAAACTTATCGAACGCATACACGACCGCTAACAACTCCTTCTCCGTAGTCGTGTAATTCTCCTGAGCATCATCTAAGGTCTTACTTGCGTAGTAGATCGGATGAAAATGCTTATCTTTCTGCTGATCAAGCACAGCCCCTACTGCAAAATCACTAGCATCGCACATCAACTCGAAAGGAAGCCTCCAATCGGGGGCTATCAGAATAGGAGAACTCACCAGCTTCTCCTTCAGAAAATCAAACGCTCTCATGCACTCCTCACTAAACTTAAACTCCACATCTTTCTCCAACAATCGTGTAACATCTGTGCCGGAATCGTTACCGGAACAGTAAACTGTACAGTAATTAGTACAGTAACTCAGTTGCAAACTAGGAGAAATACTTAGAAGCTATTAACATTCGATACTAAACGTAAACTATTATACGATGTTTCTGAAATCCTGATTTAATCATTATGGTTAAACAGTCAGAAACACATCAGACAATCATGAACAGATGCAAACATGTTTAATTTTGTGTTATTAGGTTTAAACGTATGTGAGGATAAACAGAACAAAACAATAACAGTTGTTGTTATGGAATGCTAAACTGACGAACTATTCGTAAAGATGACGATCTGTACGAATAGATCTGATAGTTTGACGATCTGAAACGATGATCGAAAGGTAGAAAACAAAATCAGAAAGTGAGACGTACGATCGTGTTCGTACAGTTAGCGCTCTGTACGAAGACGCGCGTAAGTGACTTTTTCTGACGAAATGATAACGAAAACAAAGACGATTCGAACGATAATAAAGTTAAGGAAATATAATATTTCCTGTTTTACAATTTTGAAACTCATCATAAATAAACTAAAGCAAAACTATTTTAAATTAAGGCGCGTAAAATAAACTACGCGAAAGAAATAGCGAAACGCGTAAAAATAAGAATAAATACGACAAATAATTCAAATAAATAATATTTAAACTACCTATTTTAAATAACCAACTTTCAAACAAATAAAACAAAGTCTTTAAATTTTATTTCAAAACACGCGCGAGTTACGATCCGGAAACGCAACGGAGACGAAAACCGAGCAACCGAAACGAACCCGAATACCCTCGGGGTATTTAAAGACCAAAAGAGCCTATTATTTTCATTTTTCATCACTATCTCTCTTCTTCTTCTTGAATTCCCGGATTTCACATTTTACCACCATTTTTGGACCTTCAAACCTTCGTATCTCACTCGTTTGAAGACGAAATCGAGCGTTCTTGGTGTCCACGCGAAGCTCTCGACATCCTCTACGTAGAAGTACAGCAGATCGGAGCGTCTACCCACTGAATAACAAGGTATGAAGCTTTGAAATCTCTAAAATTTAGGGTTTTCGTGATGTGTTGTTCGGACCACCTGTGTAAGCCGGTTTTCAATCCAAACTCACGAGTTATACACCCTTGAAAACCCATGTTAGTATACCTATGATGGGAACACAGCCCTGAAACAACCTAGGTTCGAAACAAGATAGAAAGATGAACAGGTTCGTGCGCTCTAGAGCTGGCCGAACCTGATAACCAGCAAGAAGGACCGAACCATTTCCTCTCTGGCCGAACCCCGAAAGGCCGAACCTTCTGCAAAGGCTGAACGAACCGTGGGTGGCGAACCCATGTCTGCTGCCGAACCCTGCGAGCCATGACGAACCAACATGCCATTGCCGAACCCTTGACTGTCATCATGCAGCCGAACCCTCGACCTATAGCTGCGAACCTTGAAAGATCAAGTTAGCCGAACTTTCATGCAAAGCAAACGAACCTTTCACCATGGACGACGAACCCTAGCGAACTTAGGTGAGCTATGACCGAACCCTGCATGCAGCAAGTCACGAACCATGGTGCTGGCCGAACTCTTTAGCCGTTGCCGAACCTAGTTCCTTCCCACATGGAGGTTCGCTGCTAGTTACCTTGTTCAGCCGGCCTATTACATGCAATCTTATTCGTTGGTTTGGCCCACATGGAGTTAAACGAATTCAACAAATTATTTTGGCCCAAGTCTAACTAGCCGGCCCAATAGGGGTTGTCAAGCCCATTCCTTTTTGTCTTGGCCCAATACATATGACGTGGGTCAACTCACAATCCATTTTAATCGACTCATGTTATGGCCCAAAATTCAGTTAAACAAATACTAGGCCCAAGTATCCATATGATGGGCCACATGTGATTCTCGGCCCATTAAACGTCTTGGCCCAACAGAACTTCCCGCGGCCCAATAGAATATTCAATTAAAATGAGTGTGAATATTTCGGCCCATGTTGGCCCAATGGGCCCATGGTCTCACTATTTGGTCACTAACACTACTCGGTCCACGCGGATATCATTCGGCCTCTAATAATTAATGTGGAGAACAAGAAGTAAAAAGGGTATGAATGGGTAATATCCAAGTGCAATTTCAATAAGTTTGTATAAAGAAATGGGATTATAACCTATTTTCAAAAGAAGCTTACAATCAATTGTGTTGAAACAATAAATGGTAGTAAATCGTTGAAACCTTACAAAAGAATTAAGTTAAAGACAAAGGGAAACGATGTAGATCAAAGTCTTGGTCAAAACCTAACATCATACATTACATGTAAGTTCAAACTAACTAAACTATCAACAAGTGCAATTAAAGTGAAGTGGGCCGAATGACTACCGAGACTCACGAGTGATAGCCAACGTTGAGGCTAACACTAACACTTACACACACAACGAATCTTTACAAACATCTACTTATGAACTACAACATTATGAATTCAACACAGGAGCGTGAACATCAAAACAAGTGCAAACAAAGAGCGCGTGCATTCTTATTATACATAGTCAACTACTACGGACATAAGGTGAGTTCATTTGTCCCTTTTTCAAACTTATTTGTTTTACTTCGGGACTGAGAAGCATGTTAAACATTTTCACAAAATTATTGAGATGTTATTTAATGCTTTAAACATAAACTAGATACTGATATTGAAACTTATTCGTGAAACTTAGTAGTCATTGAAAAGCAATAGACTTGAAACATATACAATGAACTTGATGCTTGAAACCATATATGGGATGCTTATGAGACTTGATGCAAACTTATGGGATTCATGATGAAACAATGTGTGAACACTTGAAACTATATACATGAGACTTACAATATAGATTTGGAGCCTAAACTTTATAAACTCTTATGACAGAAGCTATGTGCTTAAATTATACAATTGAGGTTTAATTTATAAACTTTATGTTTAATTATATACAAAACCATAAGGCTTTGAAAATACTTTAAATAAACACTAATGCTTTATACAATTATTTCATAAAGTTATTGTACTACACCTTTAATAAAGTATTAAATTACTTTACACTTACAATGATTTGCTTAAACTTAACTGGAAACATATATTCGTAGAGATATTTATATACGTGAGATGTCTGAAAACACGTGAATACTTGTTATACTTAGAATGCTTGAAACACGTGAATGCTTGATACATTTTGGAATACTTGAATGCGTAATATACTTGGGATACGTGAACATTTGGAATGCTTGATACATTTGGATGCCTGAATACTTGAATGCTTGAAACATGAGATGCCTAAACAAAAGACTGATTGACCGCCGCGTGTTGACCTGTGTGTCAACCCCTACTAGTCATCAGGGAAACAATGTGAATGCTTTAGACTTGTATGCATAAACTTTTGGACATTGTAAGACAGACTGTTGGCCGCCGCGTGTTGACCTGTGTGTCAACCCCTACTAGTCATCAGTGTTCTTCTTTGTCAGAGTTATGTAAAACAGACTGATTGGCCGCCGCGTGTTGACCTGTGTGTCAACCCCTACTAGTCATTCGGTGTTCTTCTTGATTCATCCATGGTGATGACAAGTGACTAGAATGATTGAGTTCTTCTAGTTGACTTTGTGTTAACTTGAAGGTTACTCTATCTAAACATGTCACGAGTCATAAATAGGATCATTATGGATGGATGCTGAATCCTTAGGGTTTTTCAGCTGTCCATAATGGTGCCTATTAAGCTTGAGACTTATTCGTTGTGGAATCAATAGTGTGGAGTGAAACGCTTAATTATCATTAATAACAATATGTTAAGCAGCCCGGTATATGGTGGGACGGTGGCTGGGGCTTGTCCCCTACATATGCCCTATATATAAGCATACTTGGTTGGATAGCATAGGTGGTTGTTAGTGAGGTTAAGGTTGTCATTTCGGGGGAAACAAAGTAAACATTGGCATGGAAACAAACGTTAAGAATCATATGTCATGAGATCAGAGTAGTGGGGATGAAATGTTTAATTATCATTAACAACAATATGTTAAGCAGCCCGGTATGTGGTGGGACGGTGGCTGGGGCTTGTCCCCTACATATGCCCTATATATAAGCATACTTGGTTGAATAGCATAGGTGGTTGTTAGTGAGGTTAAGGTTGTCATTCAGGGAATCAAAGTAAACAATTACAGGGTAATCAAATTCAAAGAATCAAACACTTGGAATCAAACATTGGGAATCAAACATTTTGGGGAATCATACGGGCAGGATGAGACGCTTAATTATCATCAGGAACAATATACCATGTGGTTCAGTATGTGGTGGGACGGTGGCTGGGGCTTGTCCCCTACATATGCCCTATATATAAGCATACTGAATCAGATGGTATAGGTGGTTAATGGTGAGGTTAAGGTTGTCATTCAAAGGATTTTACAAACTATTTTTACACAAAAACTACATGAACTCACCAACCATTGTGTTGACTTTATTTTTTCTACATGCTTTCTCAGGTGACGCACAGGATTAAGCTAAGATTCAGGATTGTATGCTAGGATGCCCAGAAATAGATCCTAGTTGACTTTTGAAGAAGCACATCTTTTGAGATAAATATGAATCTCTTTTGATATCTTTCACAGATACAAGATAGATATATTCGATTCTTTTGGATAGGTTTACTTAGTTAAGTTACCAAACCTTGACATTTGTAATTTAACTTTGTAATCCTAGTTTATGTTTTGTTGTGCTTAATTATTTCTAACATTGATGCTATGTAAACAATCTGATCATCACGATTATCATTCACGATATCGCGCTCCGAGAACCTTCCGCCCGACGGGGACTTCGATCCAACCCCGCCGGCTCGGGGTGTGACAAATCGGGTCATCGGTCGGGTAATCTTAGAAAAGTCTTTAATGAAACGCCTATAAAACCCTGCATGACCTAGAAAACTACGAACTGCTCTCACGTTCGTCGGTGGTGGGAGTTTACTAATCGTATCGATCTTAGCTCTATCTACCTCAATGCCATCTCGCGAAATCTTGTGCCCTAGCACAATACCCTCAGTCACCATGAAATGGCACTTCTCCCAGTTCAGCATCAGATTAGTCTCCACACATCTAGCAAGCATCCTATCCAAATTCTGCAAACAATGATCGAACGAACTTCCAAACACTGAAAAATCGTCCATGAAAACTTCCATGGAAGTTTCGATCATATCCTGAAATATAGCCACCATGCATCTCTGGAATGTGGCTGGAGCATTACATAACCCAAACGGCATACGACGATACGCAAAGGTACCGTATGGGCATGTAAACGTGGTTTTCTCCTGATCCTCTGGTGCTATAGGGATCTGGAAATAACCTGAAAAACCATCAAGAAAACAGTAAAACTGTTGTCCTGACAACCTCTCCAACATTTGCTCAATGAAAGGCAGTGGGAAATGATCTTTCCTAGTGGCATCATTCAGTCTCCTGTAATCGATGCATACTCTCCAACCAGTGACTGTCCTAGACGGAATCAACTCCTTCTTCTCATTCACAATGACAGTCATACCTCCCTTCTTGGGAACAACCTGTACCGGACTAACCCAAGCTGAATCTGAAATGGGATAGATCAATCCGGCATCTAAGAGCTTAAGAACCTCTTTCTTCACAACTTCAGACATATTAGGATTAAGCCGTCGCTGTGGTTGGACCACCGGCTTGTAATCCTCCTCCATCAAAATGCGATGCGTACAAAACGAAGGGTGTATGCCCTTTATGTCCATCAACTTCCACGCAATCGCCTGCTTATTGGTCTTAAGCACCTCAATCAATCTCGACTTCTCCTCCTCCGTCAATGAAGATGAAATAATGACGGGAAAATCAGAATCACCATCCAGAAATGCATACTCCAAATGAGATGGCAACTCCTTAAGCTCTAGGGATGGTGGTGCCTCAACAGATGGTCTCTCAACCGGATCTGTACTCTCAAAAACCTCAAAAGCAGTCGGGTACTCAGGAGGCTTACTAGCCAGACTGCTCGGAATGTGCTCAGAAGAAGCATCAATCTCAACAGCCTGGTTCTCCTCACCCAGGTCTTGATCTTTCAATAAATCAAATCCAGAAATGTAATCTAGACAACGATCTATGTAAGGAATGAAAGAATCAAGAAAATAAACAGAATCATCCTGACCGTTCGAATGTTTCATCGACTTCCTCACGTCGAATGTAACATTCTCCTCACCCACACGCAATGTAATCTTACCTTCAAACACATCTATCATTGCCTTAGCAGTGCGTAGGAAAGGACGTCCCATAATGAGCGGGACTCGGTCATCGGCCTCCATGTCCAGAATGACAAAATCCGCGGGGAATACAAACTTATCAACCTTCACCAAAACATTCTCCACAATTCCCCGTGGATACTTGACCGATCGATCGGCCAAAGTGATGCTCATGCGCGTCGGAGATGGGTCTCCAAGATCTAGCTTCTGATAAGTCGAATATGGCATCAAGTTAATGCTAGCACCCAAGTCGGCCAACGCGTGGTTCACAGAAGAACTACCAAATAAGCAAGGGATAGTAAAAACCCCTGGATCATCGAGCTTCTCGGGCAGTTTGTTCTGGACCAACGCAGAACATCGAGCTCCTAATGTGACTGTAGAAAGTGACTCCAGCTTCTTCTTGTTAGACAGAAGATCCTTCAAGAATTTAGCATATTTGGGCATATGCTGGAGTGCTTCTACAAACGGGAGGTTAATCTTAAGCTGCTTAAACATCTCTAAGAAATGTCCATACTCCTGTGCATACTTCTGCTGTAATGCACGTGCTGGATATGGAAGCCTACTTATATCAACCTCGGGAGTCCTCTTCTCTTCCATCTTCTTCTTCTCTGCCTCAACTCCCTTCTTCTCAACTGAAGACTCTCCTATTGGTGCTGTACTTGCTGGGCCTAGCCTCTGGTGCACCGTATCAGGAGTCTCCAACTCTATCTCCTCGTCTACCGGTTCCTCTACATCGACATCCGGTGACTTCTCCACCTCCTTCTCGCCTCCACGACCACTCCTAGTCATCACAGCCTTCACATGACCCTTCGGGTTTGCCTCAGTATTCCCCGAGAAGGATCCACCCTGCCTCTCATCCAACCTCTTCGCAATGTCACCTACCGAACGCTGTAGGTCCAGAAATGCTGATTGTTGATTCCTCAGCAATGTATCATGCTCCTGAAGCTTCACCTGTGTGTGTTGATCCTTGGCAATCAACTGCTGTAGCATCTGCATCTGCTGCTTGAGCATGTCCTTCACTTCTGGGTCACCACTGCTACTTGGACCCGCTCCTGAATTCTCATTCGCTGCCTGATTCTGACGTGGTTGATAGGAGTTGTTACCACGCCAGTTGTTGTTTGAGTTTCGCCAATTTGAGTTAGGATTCCAATTGGGATTGGGATTGGAATTAAAGTTGGAAGTGAAAGGCTTGTTCCAACCAGAATTAATGGAATCTAACTGCTCCTGATCAGTAATGGGGCACTCGGCAGTCGCATGTCCTCCTCGACATATCTCACACTTCTTCAGCTGTGTCTTCAATTCCTTCATATCTCTCGCTAAAGATTCAATGGTAGCAACAAGGCTAGTGTCAGGAGTGACCTGATGAACACCTCGAGCTATGGGTGAGGTGTTGGTAGCCCTAGTGGTGGAGGATCTAGTGGATGGTTTCTGCTGCTGCTCGGCTCTAGCAAAACTCTCAAACATGTCAATACACTCATCTGTATCCTTCATCTCCATGATATGCCCTCCTGCAGCTGTATTGAACATGATTTGCTTCTCAAGTGTTAATCCATTGTAGAATTTCTCTACAAGTGCCCATTCAGAAAGTCCATGCTGTGGACATTTGCTAAGCAAAGTGTGGAATCGCTCCCAAGCTGCAGAGTAAGACTCATCGGGCTCCATATGAAAGGAATGGATTTGGTCCCTCAGACGAGCAGCTTTGGAAGGTGGAAAATATTTCTTCAGAAATTTCTTTCGAAGATCATCCCACGTGGTGATGGAGTTCTCAGGAAGGCTGTCGAACCAGGTGGATGCACGACTAGCAAGAGAGAATGGGAAAAGCTGTAAGCAAATGTTATCCTCAGAAACTCCATGTAGATTGAAAGTGTTGCAGATCCTAGAAAAACGGGACAGATGTCCGGGAGCATCCTCATCATCAAGACCATTAAACTGAATGGAATTGGTGATAGCAGTCATGATGTAGGAAGGGAATTGCCAAGTAGCATCATTGGCAAACACGGGACGAGTGACCGGGTTGCGAACTCCAGTGAATCCATCGCAAGCTCGGTCGTGAACGGTGCGTCTCACTGGTGGCGGCATCTCCTCGGCCATGTCGAAACAAAAAGATGGGATCGGGAAAGGTGAAGTGGGTGTGTGTGAAGGTGAACTAGGTGTAGAACTAGAAGGTGAAAACAAAATCGGGGCAAGAACACGTACCTGGGAAAAACGACTCCTAAGGTTCGTGTGAAACTCTTGCTCCGGCTCTTCAAAAGCTAAAACTGGCGGTGGTCCTTGTGATCGAGTATGTGGCATGCACTGTAAACGATTACAAGTACAGGAATTTAACAAACAAAACAAAGAAAAAGCTAAAAGACAAGACACAATTAAGGCAAATAAGAAAGAAAAGAAAAGACTCAAAACCTAAAATACTAAAAACAAATAAAAATTAGACCTTCTAATTTTTACAATCACAATCTAAGCTAATTTCGCTATTGCCAAGTGTCCCCGGCAACGGCGCCAAAAACTTGATGTCCTCGAAGGTGGTCTAAGAAAATAACTATAAACACTAACCTAGACTCAACTTAATTACAACGAGTTAAAACCGAAAATCCTAAACTAAACCACTACGACAGGCAAGTGTACCTATCAATTGTAGAATAGCTAACGAAAGTCCGGATATCGAACCCACGAGACACTGACTTAACAAAATAAGATTAGAAAATGATTAAAACAAATAGGGGGGTTTGGAATAAAAATGACAATTCAATTAAACTAATTACCCTAATTAAATTAGAAAAGGCAGATTCAACTAATAATTAAACCCTAAAACAAATTAATGATTTTAATTAAAAGAAATGGTTTACAGTTTTAGAAAAACCTAAATGAATGAGAAAAACTCTACTTAGGTAGAATTCCTGTTTGTTATTATTGACACTATTGACTTTGTTTGATATGATGGAACTAGGATCTTAAACAGCAAAATATAAGTGACTTAATGGATTTTGGATTAATTACCAAATATAACCAAATAAGAAAACCTAATCTTGCACTAAACACACTAGTTAATTGAATCACCTCCCGGATTTTTCCAATAACACTTATGTACTCAAATGAACAAGTCACATTCCTGATTTTCTTATTCCAATACACCAAAGATGCAAGGAGTAATCTTAGAATGTCTAATTTGACACGAAATGACAATAACACTAAGTATTTCAATTAAACAACCCTCCCGGGTAATTATCATGAAAACCCTAATGCTAAAGATCACCCGACAAGTCTATCACCTTCCGGATTTTTAAACTTAGATACACAAAGAACCCTAAAAACATCAATTATATCTTTTCCTATGGCTAGTGATATCAAACAAGCCACAAACTAGTCATAACACCAAGTCGATGACCTAATACGTGTTTAACACCGAAAGACATTCAATATACACGTATGGAACATGATATAAACTGATATAATCAAGATTAGATATGCAAAACTCATCAAAATGACACAATAAGATCTGTTACAAAAGTGTTTTCCATCATAAATCCAAACAATAGTCAATAATCATCAATAATCATTCAAACATTCATTCTAACCTAAGTAGAATCAAACTACTAGCCTACTAACATCATCATCAGTCAAGAAATCCCAGAAATATCATAACAAGATGAAATATAATACTGAAAATTAAGAACAATTGAGAACAAAGATTGACCAAGATGATATCACATAAAATCCAAGCTTTCTAGCCCTCCAATGCTTCCCAAATGCTTCCTCAAGCTCCTGGATAGCTCTCCTGCTTCAAAAATGGTCGAGAGTGATGAATGAAACGGCTGGGGAGCGTCTCCTATTTAATCTCGCTTGAATCTTGACTTTTTTCAAATTTCAAACCTGTCGCGTACCGCGGAGAATAATTCAAAATCACACCGCGTATCGCGATGGACAAAACAAGCGGGGAACCCCCGAAATCCTTCGCGTATCGCGAAGGTGAATTTCTTCCTCATCACGTACCGCGATGACGTCATAATTATGAAAACTTGTCTTTTTCTCTTGATTTCAACCGGGACTCGATTCCTTCGGGTTTCGAACTCGATTTCCGCTCATTTCATTCGACAAGCCTGTAAAAACAATAAACATGTAAAAAGAATCTAAAAATAAACAAAAACGACATATTTACAACTTAAATTCAACTAAAAACTATTAAAAACCGGATGTGTTTTACAACCCATCAGGAACCAAGTCAATGACTTTGTTGACAACCGATAACTAGACCGGTGTTGTTGACTCAGTTAATTACTTGTTTCACAAAATGTAGGATTTCTAGAATACTTTAAAATTGAAACAATAACATTAAATTTGACAATAGATGAAAGCAAGTAATGAAATTGAATTCAAAGTTGTAAAATAAACCATAAATCGTTTATCGTTTCACAATCAAGCAATATTGAACTTGTATATCTATGAAAACAAATCCAATACCAATGTTTAACAAATGAATAGAAAACCTAGTTATAAAACCTAACCATTCACCAGAAGAGAATAACGAAAGGATCAGCCGGACATCATAACGATCGAATCCACACGGTTGTTGAGTGATTTCATGATTGTATCTTCACTTCTATGAATTGGAATGATCTTGGATTGATTTGGAGGAGTTGTCAGACTCAAAATTGTCACTTTTTCGCCCAGAAATCGTCCCAAAAGGCCTCCTAACGAAACCCTAAGATTGAGGCTTAAATAGGGTCAAGATAGGGCAATAATCCCACTTTTCCGGACGTCGGCATATGATACGCCTGGCCTGGGCGTATCATACACCCAATATTATACCCTACGCCCAGAACTTTCTGCTAACGTTGGAATTTGGCGTATCGTACGCCCAGTCTGACTTCACTAACAGCTTCGTCTCGAGAAACTCAATTTTCATATATTATGGGCCTCGTAAATCATCTTCTATCCCGAGATACGCCTCCGTGAAGTTTTGACCTTCCGAACTTCATTTAATTGCATTTTCAGTCCCTCGACTTCTCTTCTAATCACCCGGTTGGCTCTCGAACGCCTTCTTAATCTTGTAACACCTGAAAATCATAAATACAATCAAAGTAATTGTGTTTCGAATCAATCATCTATAAAATCACACAATTAAGCTCAAAATACCACGATAAATCATTGCATGATCATGCACGCACACACACAAATTGACGAAATAATTAAAACAACAGTAAAATCAATATAAACAATATTGTTTTAGCAAAATGATGCATTTCAATTTTTAAATAACTAAATAAAATGTGACGCTCTTCTAGCATTTTTTGTTGTAAAGTTGATTAAATCTTCATAATCCACATTAAATCTTCATTCTCAAAAAATTTTATTTTTCAATCCATTAAGTCTTTCTTGAGATATTATCGATCGTAAGTATAACTTCAACAACTTTAATTTTGAAAAGCTTCTTTCTGCGGATACCACAGTTACCGGAATAGTCAACAAGATTTTATATGCAATTGATGTATTTGGAAAACAATCGACTCACTTCAAATATTTTAAAACATCAACCGGTTTAGAATCTCACTAGGTAATAAAGTATCCAACAACACTACTCCATATTAAGCTCATAACTATCAATATATGATCTTTCATCATACTTTAAAGCATCCTCAAGAAGAATACAACATGAACTAACGTCATTGTCGTCCAATTCCTTCCTCTTTTTAGGAAATAAAAATCCAAATAATTGCTCATACTTTTTGTATTGTTCAAATATTGTTTGAAGTGAAGCACTTGATTGATCAACAATATATTAAAAGCCCACTTTGGTTTTTGGTAATTAGTTTTTAATTAGGTTAAATATATTTAAGAATTGGATTGTAAATTATATGTTTTTGTTGTAAAATACATTAAAATATATATAATATATGCTAATTTTTAAAAAAATTTAGGACCTCCTAAAAAAATAGGTCATGTGTGATCGCACCTCCTGCACATGCTCTAAGACCCCCTGCACCGACGTACATGTAACTATGAGTCTATGACATTTAGGGCTGTCCAAACCGCTCGCCGCTCGTTGCTCGTTCGTCGCTCGCTCGGAAAAAACTCGGAAATAGCTCGTTCGAATTTCGCTCGGTTTTAAACGAGCCGAGCACACTCGGTTCGGTTTATAAACGAGCCAAGCACGAGCCAAGGTAAGCTCGCTCGTTGCTCGCTCAGATAGTTGCTCGATTGGCTCGCTCGGATAGTCGCTCGGTTGGCTCGCTCGCTTAAGTATAACTAAATTATATATATATATATATATGTGTGTGTGTGTGTGTATATATATATCATATATTTATATAATATTTTATTAATGTATAACTAATATAATTTTTTTTATATTTAAATTATTTTCAAAATACCCAAATAGACAAATACCCAATACCCAAAAATTTAAATCTAATTTTAGATCAATTTGTTTCACTTTTCACGTTAAAGCATAAATCCCAAATACCCAATGCTCAGCCGCTCGTTTACTCTGAGCCGTGAACTTTTGACTTAGACTAGTATGGATGTTTGGATGTGTTGTTAGAGTTTAGACTCATTGGATTATGTTTTGAAAAAATTATGTCATTGCTTGAGATTGTTGCTACTAAGCATGGCTTCATTTAATCTCAAATTTGATTGTTGTGGTTTAGGATTATTACTTGCTAATGTGAGTGTTGATATATAACTACAATAACCAAGTAGATGGTAGTTGGTAGTTATTCGCTGCACTAAATTTTATTTTTAAACCGAGCAAAACCGAACCAAGCTGAGCCGCTCGGTTTTAAAACGAGCCGAGCAACGAGCACAACATTTGGCTCGATTATGCAAAATGGTCATTATGCTTTATGTGGTTTGACAGTTTAACCATTTTGCTCAAAACATTTCTAATATGTCTCCATTAATATGCTCCATTTTTTAAAACCACATGGAGCAAAAGGGATATAATTGTTAAACCACATGGAGCAAAATGGTTAAACTGTCAAACTACAGGTAGTATAATGGTCATTTTGAAAAGTTAGGAGAAAAATGGTTAAAATTGTCTAACCACATGAAGTAAAAAAGAAGTTTTTCCTATATACTATAACTACTTTCCTCACCAATGTTGAAAGGGGTAATATTTTCTATTAAGAGGACATCACTAAATGTAAGTAAACTAATTTATGAAATCACTTTTTTGTTTCATTTAAAATTTTATTATAAAGTCATTCATGAGTCAAGATTAAGTTTCATAATTAAAGCTCGAGTTTAAAAAATGGAGCTCGAAATAATTTAAGCTCAATCTCATGCTTGAGCTTTTATGTGTTGAACAAGTCGAGCTCGAGTTTGGAACGCTTTTAACCTTACAAGGTTGCTATATAAATGAGTCTTGTTTACATGTTCAATTCCGTACCTTATACATTGAAACAACAGCATAAACACGTATGTTTATGAAAAGAAAAATATTATTTTCTCATTTGGGAATTTATACGTGACAACCCTTTAACAAATTAATCTTTTATCATTGGAACCTTAAGGTTTCTGCTCTTATACGTCATTGTATTTTTACTATTAAAATTATATTTTTTTATTAGAAGTTTAAATAAGGTGGGCAAATATAAGTCGGGTCATAGAAGAATTGGAATGGTTCGTGTTAAAATTAGTGTGGGTCATGATGTGTTTTAATCTTTTATCATTGGAACCTTAAAGTTTCTGCTCTTATACGTCATTGTATTTTTACTATTAAAATTATATTTTTTTATTAGAAGTTTAAATAAGGTGGGCAAATATAAGTCGGGTCATAGAAGAATTGGAATGGTTCGTGTTAAAATTAGTGTGGGTCATGATGTGTTTTAAGCAAAATCAGTTTATGTTTAAATATGTCATGTATAAAAAAATCATATATTAGTTTAAGTTAAAATGAATTATAAGTAAACAAATAATTTATTAGAATAATCTCTAGTGATTTTCTTATTGAATATATTATTAATCATTATTAGTCGATTGAATATATTTCTATTTAAAATTTTATTATAGATTAAAGTAAAAGGTTAGTTTTATTTCAAAAAACGTTTGTAGGAAAAAATCTACTAGGAAAAACATTTCCGACAAGTTTCCGACGAATAATCCGACAAAATACCGACAAGCATAAATTTAATATTTTCCGACCAATTTGCGACGAGTTTGCGACAAACATAATTCCCTCTTTTTATATAATAATAATAATAATAATAATAATAATAATAAATTTTTAAAATAATAAATCATTTAGATTTTCCGATAAAGTTCCGACGAACATTTTTTTTTTTTCATAAATTAAATTTAGCGACTATTTACCAACAAAGTGAGAGGCCCCGATTCCCGGGAGTCCCCTTGGTTGGCAAAGCATCAAACCCATAGTACTTAAACCATAATCACATTATCCTGGCAGCGGAATGTAGAGTGACAACATAAAATATTACATAGATCTAAACAAACTTTTACACATAACCCACTTCACTATAGTTCTATACACAACTAGTTTATGCCAGGGTAGTCTTCAATGTATGCCTCGAGCCTTCCTGTTATTTCTCTTCAATACCATTCAACCTGACATGCATGCTAAAACAAGTCAGCTTTCGCTGGTGAGTTCTAAGTTAATCTTTCTATAAACATAAAATCTTTATTATTCATAAAAACGTTAGCATTCACTGTTGACCGAAGTCAACAGTCTCAAAACTTTATAGAACATAATATAATTTACATGTATAACATACATGTCACCATAACATAAATACATTTCATACTGTACATAAAACCTTAGCCTTTGCCGCCGCCCGAAGTCAGCAGGCTTGTGCAGCACAAGACGCTTTAACTATCAACTCGCAGCTGATAACTCATACATGTACAAGATTTCTTTAACACCATCAACGCGCAGATGATAAATCAAGCATGCCTAAGATTTCTTTAACTGAACTGGCGACACACAGTCGACAGGCCTGTTCTTTCACAGGACTTCTGCCTGTTCTTTCACAGGACTTCTTAAACCATCAACCGAAATTGACGGCTCATACCGGTACAAGACTTCTTAACATACATCATTCATACATAACATGGTTTAAATCATTTAAACCATCATATCATACACGGTCCTTCGCACCGCAGTGCTCAGGTCTTGCCTAACCACAGCCGGGACTTCAATATCACATTTCCTTCTCGACCTCGGTCGATGTCTTTTAAAAAAAATCATTTCCTTCTCAACCACAGTTGAGACTTAAAACATTATTTACTTTAAAACATTCCTTGCCTGAAAACATTCCTTATCTGATCACAATCAGGTTGAAATCACTTTCATACAATAACTTTATAATAGGCATAAAACGTTCTTTACTGTAACATATTCTTTTATCCGACAGTAGTCAGTTAAAACAATCATTTTCATAAAATAACTTTTATAACATGCATATCAGCCCAAAATGATAAAACATTTAAAATAGGGCAACAAAGAACTCACCTGCTCTATGCTTCCATCGTACAATTTTTGGCTCCTCAATTCTTATCTTACGTAACCGCCAATTTCCTAATAATATCAGTACCCTAATGGGATTACTTAGCGTATCTTTATATTTTCAGGTATTGACTCGAGTCTTTAATTGGACAGCATAACAGCTTATGCTTTTCGGTTTTCTTAAAAATACTTGGGCAGAATTTCGGCTTATAAAACTTTATTTTAGAGTTTTAAATTGGACAGAACCACGTCTTATAAATATATATTTTTATAAAATATTTGGGCAGCATCTCGGCATACTCCGTGTTTTACAAAAATATTGAAAATAGCCCCCACGCATAATATTAGTGAGGTTTTAAACAAACAATATCTCGACCATACTAATTAAATAATTATTTTAAAATAAGATTATAATAGGTGGTTACCTCAAAGTAGCCCGTACCAATGCTCGCTTAAGAATCTTTGAACGAAATTCTAGTAACTACCGTACCCGCTCAAGGGTTTTAGGAGGGTATTTTGACAGTGTTTTGTTACTTAAGAAAAATGAAAATTTGATCATCGACATTCATCTATTTATAGACTAAGATTCATTCGTTATTAAGAAAGAAAAATATATATATGGTTCAAATTGTTCGACGTATTACTTTCGAATTTTGACACATGTTGAATTGATTATTTTATTATTTTTTATTATTTTATTATTATTATTATATTATTATAATTAATTTAGCTTAAATCTTGTTTTTCTCTTATAACTTTTTGCATCTGATGTTTTAAAAACTTTCGAATATACCGTTGAAATCTACTAATTATTCTCTACATTTCTACCAAAGTTTCGTTGAAAACAGAGCAGGGTCAAAAATAATATATTTTAATATTCACGAGCTTATATCTTGTTCATACTTTATCGTATAACGGTCCGGCTTATATTAATGTGATCGTAATTACTTCAGGATTGTACATAAAAATTTCGAACCCAAATGGTCACAGAAATTCTGCACGTTATTAATAGGCTTTATAACGTGTCCATACATTATTCAACACTTTTAACGTTTATATCCTTTGGATCGTAATTACTTTACGACCGTTTATATAAATTTTGAACATAAACGGTTACTGAAATTTTTGCTCGTTTATTATTAGGTTGCCAAATTTCCGGTTGTTACACAAAGTTTTTTTTTGTAAATCAAATTAGCGACCACTTACCGACAAAAGTTTTTTTTTGATAAATTAAATTTAGCGACCATTTACCGACAATTTTTTTTTTTCTAAATTAAATTTAGCGACTATTTACCGACAAATATTTTTTTTTAATTCTAGTAAAATAAATTTTACCGACAAAACGTAATTTTACTGGTGCACTTTTACCGACAAAGATGAGTCCTTTTTTCCGACAAAGTTCCGACAAACTATTTTGAAAAATAATCAAAATCATTTAGCATTTTGGGTCAAAAAATTGCAGAAAAATAAATAAAAACCTGTATAATATATAAACAAAAAAAGTGCAATTAATAATGTATAAAAATCTATTTAGCCATTACAATTAATTATTAAATTATACAAAACATGTTTTAACATGCCAAAATACAAAATAAACAAGAAATTAATTATTAGAAATTTTTTTCATAATTTCTTCCAATTGCTTTTGTAGTTTTTCGCGTTCAACCATTTCTTTTTCAGCCTCTCTTTCTATTTGCTTTTGTAGTTGCTCACGTTCGATCCAATCTTTTTCTGCCTCTCTCTTCATTTGTTCCAGGCGGGTTTCCAAGTTTTGTCGGGCCTCCATTTCTTTTTCTAGTTGGGATCGAACTTCTTGGACCTCTAAATCGTTTTTGTATCGCATTCTAAACTTGTTTTGCATATGTATAAGATGCCATTTATAGAATTAAGTTCTTTCGAGATGGCTTGAATCAAGAAAATCAAAAGACATATTTGAATTCTTTAGATAAATGGTAACCAACCGTTAGTTCAATAGCCTCTCATATGTCATTTCCTCCATAATAGTCTTCAATTTAATATCCTACACATGATATATTGAAAATATGCCATTGTCTTCTTCTTGTTTAAATAGGGTCAATACTCTTGATCAAATCTTCTACACCAATTTTTTCCTGGAACATAGAACAGTTTGTTTTTTCAGCAATGAAGCAAAACTTGATTCAAAGCCTCCTGTTTGACGAATCCTTGATGTCCACTTTTCGGTTAATTTGATCAGATTCTCCTACAAAATAAGAACAATTTGATGGGTTTCATCATTGGTTAGAAAATTTGGATTTGGTTATATAATCAAGAATAAAGGAATTATAAAATTGTTAAATAAGTTTAATCAATTGCTTTAATCAGAATTGAATCTCCTTTAACCAGGGACGAAGCTTGAAATTTTTCTGTAGAGTGGCCGAAAGCCAAGGCCACCCCTGGCTTGAAATTTTTCTATAGAGGGGCCGGACTCTATTAATATAAAATTTTCCGACCAAATCCTACCACATACCTGCTTTTTGGCCGAAAAACAGCAGGGGCCGGGGCCACCCCTGGCCCTAGTTATACTTCGTCCCTGCCTTTAACCATGATAAACTGCTGCTTGAAACTCTTTTGAAAAAACAATGTTGCGACTTTCTCACAGGTCGTGGCTCTTTAGTAATCTGATACAAATGTAAGGAAATTATAAAAATTAAAAAAGAATAAAGACCAAATAACACTTATTTAAAATAATCATCACCCATTGTTACACACTACTGAAAATTCAAGACAATGAAAAACAAGCTAGTACCTCTTGCACCTCAATTCTACTACCTATTTACAAAAAAAAAATAGTAATTATAAAAGAAAAGCATAACCCCCATATACTTTTTTTTTATAATTTGATTATAGTAGCTAAACTTATTACTTTTGACCTATAAACTTGAATAGAGCTATCAAAAAATTATAAGTTTAACTGAAATACAAGCATTGATTATATAAATTTAAACTGATTTCATATTTTGAAACATGGCTAACTCTAAAACTAAAATGTACACTTAGCTAACCTGAAAGTTGATAGTATTAGACATATTTATTGGTGAATGTACGTTATGTGTTAGGTAGCTAATAGTTATTGTAACATATCAAATGTGTGGCATTTACAACAATTTCGCTAACAACCTTATATGTCACGTTTACACCGACGTACATGTAACTATGAGTCTATGACATTGATCTCTTCATAGATGTTCAAATATAATGCAACTTAAAAATGGTGATAATACGAGTATAATTTTCGTAGATGAAAATTATATGTATTAGGAAAAACTTCTCTTTTACTCCCTGTAGTTTGACAGTTTTAAATTCTTTTGCTCCAAACTTTTCAAAATGGTCATTATGCTCCATGTGGTTTGACAGTATAACAATTTTGCTCCAAACTTTTCCAATATGTCTCCATTAAGAGAACATAATGACCATTAAGAGAACATCACTAAATGTAAGTAAACTAATTTATGAAATCACTTTTTTGAGTTTTATTTAAAATTGTATTATAAAGTCATTCATGAGTCATGCTTAAGTTTCATAAATAACGCTCGAGTTTCATAAATGGAGCTCGAAATAATATAAGCTCAATCCCATGCTTGAGCTTTTATGTGTTGAACAAGTCTAGCTCGAGTTTGAAACGTTTTTAACCTAACAAGGTTGCTATATAAAAGAGTCTTATTTACATGTTCAATTCCGTACCTTATACATTGAAACAACAGCATAAACACGTATGTTTATGAAAAGAAAAATATTATTTTCTCATTTGGGAATTTATACGTGACAACCCTTTAACAAATTAATCTTTTATCATTGGAACCTTAAAGTTTCTGCTCTTATACGTCATTGTATTTTTACTATTAAAATTATATTTTTTTATTAGAAGTTTAAATAAGGTGGGCAAATATAAGTCGGGTCATAGAAGAATTGGAATGGTTCGTGTTAAAATTAGTGTGGGTCATGATGTGTTTTAATCTTTTATCATTGGAACCTTAAAGTTTCTGCTCTTATACGTCATTGTATTTTTACTATTAAAATTATATTTTTTATTAGAAGTTTAAATAAGGTGGGCAAATATAAGTCGGGTCATAGAAGAATTGGAATGGTTCGTGTTAAAATTAGTGTGGGTCATGATGTGTTTTAAGCAAAATCAGTTTATGTTTAAATATGTCATGTATAAAAAAATCATATATTAGTTTAAGTTAAAATGAATTATAAGTAAACAAATAATTTATTAGAATAATCTCTAGTGATTTTCTTATTGAATATATTATTAATCATTATTAGTCGATTGAATATATTTCTATTTAAAATTTTATTATAGATTAAAGTAAAAGGTTAGTTTTATTTCAAAAATATCAAGTTTGATTAAAAGTTAATTAACAACTTCCATCTTACGTAAGGAATTCATTAATTCATATAATTATTATTTTTTTTGAACAGCAATTCATATAATTAATTCTTTAAAAATTAGGTTTTATGGCATCCTGTACAAAGCTAAGGTTCCATTGTCTTGAAAGATATTTTGAAACAAAATAAGTTTCTTTTTAGAGCAGGGGCCATGGATTGTTAATAAATATTATTATTAAATGTTTATTTTGATAAATCTTGTAGCAGTTCCTCCTCTCCAATAGAAAATATTAATCATTATGATGTTTTCTAAATATTTTTTTATTATAAAATCGTACCTATTTACCTTTTTTTTTATTAAAAGAAAAAAAAAATCAATTCTTTGAAAAATCAAGTTACGCGGCGATATATTTGCTAGGAAGCTGACCCGACGTACTTTTTTGTTGTCTTTGACCAGTGTTCATTGGTATAAAACAAACCTTTAAATTTAACATAAATTACAGACATGGTTAATGTGATTTTTCAATTATTTTACTTTTTATTCATAGGTTTCTGTCACAAACCAAACAAAAAAGCTCAATCTAAAAGACTATTTTGATAGATGAGACAGCTCATTTAATTTATTAACGCTACATCAATTGCATATACAAACAATGTGGGACAAGCCACATACATTGCAATGGGTTCGATTCGTAACAATCGACCCTCCTTTGGAGCAAACTCCCTCGTTGGTCACGGCCACGTTGGTCACAGTTGGCTCCCTCCAGGCCATCACTCCGGAGTTGGCTCTGATACGACTGTTAGAAACCAAACTGGAGAACTCACCCCAAAATTAGTCATATGGTCTCAAACTGAAACATTTGTAACACATATAGTTAATATGTCAGCAAATTACATTTACATATTTGATCAAATTATCCTCATCTATAAAATATGTGTGTTACAAATGTTTAAAGTTGACTCTGATACTACTGTTAGAAACCAAACAGGACTCAACCCAAAATTAGCCATATGGTAACATTTGTAACACATATAAACCATATGAATCAACCTGGTAATTTACTCTAAATTTAATTTTTGGTAATTATTGATTTTTTTAGGAGGTTGAGGGTGGTTAAAGAATTAAATTGACGGTCAGAATTAGAGCCGACTAGTAAATGTTAGAAGTTAGGTGGAGCGCTAAGGTAGAGGTGGGGAAAAAAAACGGAACCGATAACCCGAACTGTAACCGGAACCGGTCATACCCGAACCTGTGGGTACAAACGGGTCTGGTTTTTCAGACAAATTAGAACCGGAACCGCAAAAACCGAAACTGGTTCCACTTGTACACGGCCAAAAAACGGTCAAAACCCGGAACCAGAAGTGGAACCGGGTCTTCACTTTGTTGACCGGAACCAGTTTCAAGAAAAACCCGATTTGCACCTCTAGGCTAAGGGTTCTAAACTTTTACGACCTTTGTTTCTAAAAAAACACAAAAAGCAATTATATACACACACAAGTTTCTGAAATTCATAGAAAATAATAATGCAAATCAATTGGTTATGTATATTTCCTTTTCTAGAGTCTAAGTGTTAGAGTTCAAAACTCATAACATACGTTTTATTATTATTAGTCTGTTTTGTTCTCTTTATTTTTTCAAAGTAATTCACTAAATAATTTAAATATTTTTATTAAATTTTAATATAAATAACATATGTAATTCATGATTTAAAAAAATGTTTGTATATTTAAGATTTGATTAATTAGTTGAGTATGTTATTATTTGTTTAATTGATTACTTTATTAATTGGTTAGTCTATTATTTTATTATTTTATCTATTAGTATATAGATACAGGTTTAAGAAAAAAAATAAAAAACCGAATCGAATTCAAAACTTAAAACCTTAACTGAACTATCAATTTGGTTTTAGTTTGATTCTTCCTTGATTGTAAATTCGGTTTTGATCCGTTTAAAGCATATAATTCGATTTTCATTAAAGACCAATTATAGAGCCGAGCAGCGGCGGATCTATAATTTTTTTAATGGGGTCAAGAACATTTTGGGCTATTATATGGTCGTTAAATATTTCATTTTTTAGTCAAATTCGAAAAAGGTCGGGTCATATGACCAAAAAAAAAGATAAAACTAAACTGAATCACAAAACCATTAGAAATGTTATTTTTTATGCCAAAGATTCGATCTCGAAAACAAATAGGTATAGAAAACTGTTGTTTAAGAAAAAGAAAGAGACAAAAAAATAGCTAAGAAGTATAATAGGATGTGAGTGATTGGATATTAAGTTAAATTCTAAATTGTTAATTGAGTTATAACAAGAGGTCGTTAATTATTTAGCTTCTAAATATTTAAATAGACATAAATTAAAAAAAATTTAAAAAAAAGCTTGCGTAATCTAATTAATTAATTTTTTTTGAACTTGACTAATTTTTGAATCACTGATGTTTCACTGGAGTATCATCATGTCACAAGCAGTATCACCCGATCATATCAACCACCAAGTCACCAGTTTTGGAGAAAATTCAATGCATTTAGAAAACTCCCTTGTTAGATTCGAACCCATGATCATTTGGTTCCTGAGCCTTATCCTATCACCAAAAATACCACTAGGTTGTAACGTCTTTTGGTTCTTAATTGAATAATTGTTTTATATGGTTGCAATCACGATTGGTTCGTTTTAGATATTTTTTTCCCATTCCATTATGCCTTGAAAGAGCATGTTTTGTTCGTGGTTTTAGTGGGCACGTAAAATATGTGTTTCTAAAAGTAGATTTTGTTTCTAAATAAATATTCCGGTGGCCTCCAATTCATTTATTACAACCGAATCTAAGTGAGTATATATGCAAATTTCTCCACACAAAGCAAGACAATGGAACTCAATTTGTTAGCACAAGATAACACACTAAATATGAAATATGTCCGTCAGATTTGGTGTTGTGGTAAGAGGCCCGCACTTTTTATTTGAGGCTGTGGGTTCATTGTCATTGTTGTCAGAAATTTGTGAGATATGGTGATGACGCGTGACCCGGCTATCAACCGGCTTTGTGTCCGAGCCAAAAGGGTTTTACACGGTAAGGATAAAGTTTCATGCCCGGTTTTTCCCTAAAACGGTTGTTGACGATTCTTCGACTCCAACCAACTTGGCCTGTCAGGAGGGTTGGGTGGAGCCTCTATAATGCCACTAAAAATGTTCCGCTTTAATTGTAGCATTAGTGTAAGGCTGAGATTTCGTTACTCAGTAACTGCACTATGAGGCAACGGACCATTTCATCAACCGCCGTTCCAAAAAAAATATATGAAAGATTAACAAATATATAATAAGTTAATACAAATTTATATGCAGTAGTGGATCCATATTTTTCTACAAGGGTTATAAATTCATTTATGACTGTTAACTTTCTTAAGTATTAACAGAGTAGGATAAAATTTTCGAAAGCTAAAGGAGCATCTCTGAAAATTTATGTAAACATAAAAGACTAAAAGTTAAATTTTCTTAATTAGTTGTATAATTTTTTTTGGCATTTATGCTTCTGATTTTGTTAATACTTAACAAAATTAATAAAGAAAGGACTGAACTTGTAATATTTGAAAATTTAAAAGACTGATTTTGAAATTTTAAAGATAAAGAATCATCTTTAAAATTGTATATAAATATAAAGAACTAAAAGTGAAATTTACCCTACATTTTTATTTCATGTTTGATAATAGATGTTGGCATTCATTCTTTTTTAAATGCAGCACTTCCAAATCTGATTTGTTTTAATATCGATTTTCGAACGCTAGACAACTGCATCACTCACAAAAACCCAAACTAGTACTTACAGCTGCCTGATCAGTTTCAATGATATTATTAAAAATAAATTGTTTTTACAACAAAATACAAATTATAAAATAAAAAAAAAAGTTGTGTTATTCACACACCCACCCCACCTACCTCACACCCATTGTACATCTCGTATATGTTTATACGAGACGTATAGGGGCAATCATTGTGTCATAATTCATCAGTGTAAATGATTGGACTCCTATACGAGACTTTGAGACTTATACACGTCGTATAGGTCCTATACGCGGCTCTATACGTGATCAATCATTGGGTGTCAGTGGCAATGATTGTACTCTTATGCGAGGAGTATAGACCTGTATGCGGGCTATACGTCACGTATAGACCTATACGAGGCATATAGGGTCGGTGAGGGTGTTAAATTAAAAACGTACGGTGTGTGAATAACCAGTCCCAAAAAAAGTATATCAAGTTTTCATGTGCTTATTACCACTTGTCACTTTTTTATCAAGTTATTCAATTCTCTATCTTATTAATTAATTAATTGCATTATCTCATATTGAACACTTATAATATTAATGACTAATAATAT
Source organism: Mikania micrantha (assembly GCA_009363875.1). NCBI lineage: Eukaryota > Viridiplantae > Streptophyta > Magnoliopsida > Asterales > Asteraceae > Mikania > Mikania micrantha. The sequence goes on along the minus strand of SZYD01000819.1, from coordinate 13,092 downwards.
TATTTGCCTTTTTTCATGCAAGAAAATAGTTTTTGATAAATTACAAATTGAATGTTTTTATTAAAAAAACACACTTAAAAAGTTTATAACATATGATATTTTATAAATTTTTTTTAAACGTAAGAAAAATATTTTAAGGTAGTATTTTAGAAAATAAAAGTTTAATAATTTTTTTAAAAATAAAATAAACCATAAATCATAGTTTTCAAATAATAGAATTTTTATAAACAAATGATGTTTCTTAAAACGAAATGCTTAAAAAATAATTATTTTAAATCAAAAATTATAAAAATGTTAGGAAAAAATAAATTTTAGTTATTTATGTTTAATGATATTTTCAAATTAAGTCATCTAACTTTAATAATTAGAGTAAATTACATAAAAGGTCCTTTATCAATATATTAACTTTCAAATTTCATCCTTAATCTTTAACAATTACGTTAGACATCCTTTATCTTATTGTTTTGTAACAATTAGGTAATTTCTCACTAACCAAAGTTAACTTCTTTGTTAATTTTTTCAAAATGACACTTTTGCCCTTATGAATAAAGGATGAAAAATGAAACTATATATAAAGTTAAAGGACGTTTTTTGTAATTTTACAAGTTTTAAATTTTTGTTATTTTCTTTTTTCCTTTTATTATTTCTTTTAGATTTATTCTATTTAATAAATTCTTTAAATTAGTAATTCATTTATTTATTTTATAATTAAAATTTTATTTTTATTTTTTTGTTTATAATTTTATTTGCTTGTTTAGTTTATTTATTTTTTTTTTTCTATTTATCATTACATATTTCACAAAATAATTTTAATCAACTTATTATAATAATATTTGCCAATGATTAATTATCTATAAGTATTAAAAAATATAAAATTGTTTTGTCTCATTTCGGTTGTTAACTAGTTGATTAAAGATTAGGAGTGTTCACGGTCCAGTATTTACATTTTTTAGGTGAAAACAAAACCAAACTGTTAATAACGTTTTTTGAATAATTAAAACCAAAATCATACCGTTAAAAATAAAAACTAAACCAAATCGTTTAATGGTTTGGTTCCAGTTTTGTTTTATGGTTTGATCTTGACCTTTTAAGCCCGCTAAAAATAAAAACAGAATCAAACCTTTTTATTTTTATTAACGGTTTGGTTTTTATTTTAACGGTTCAGTTTAAATTTAAATATATGAAAAACATTATTATTAAGGGTTTGGTTTATGACTTTATGGTTTCACATAAAAACCGTAAAGACCGGAACGTGAACACTCCTAATCTTTAGTCAATTAGTTAACCAAAATTATACAAAATAATTTTACACTTTTTGTTACTTATAGATAATAAATCACAGGTAAAAGATTTTTATAATAAATTGATAAATTAATTTGTGAGAAGTATAATGATAAATAGAGAAAAAAACAATAAATAAAATAAACAATCAAAAAAATATTTATAAATAAAAACATATAAATAAAATTTTATTTATAATATAAATAAACTGATAAAATATAATATTAAATAGAAAAATCAAAGAGAAAAAAGAAAAGAAAAAAATAAAAGAAAATTACAAAAATTAAAAATTTGGTAAATTACAAAAAACATCCTTTAACTATATATATAATTTCATATTTCATCCTTTAATCATAAGGACAAAATTGTCATTTTAACAAAATTAATAGAAAACTTAACTTTGGTTAGTGATAAAGGACTTAATTGTTACAAAACACTAAGATAAAGGATGCTTGGCGTAATTATTAAAGTTTAAGGATAAAATTTGAAATTTTATATATACGTAAAGGACCTTTGTGTAATTTACTCTAATAATTATATAAATTGTAAATTATCTCCTTGATTTGTAACAATTAGTTTTTGAGAGAAAAGTAAAGAAACTTTTAACATCAATTAGCTTAATAATCTCTATTCTTACAAAACAAGTAGGTCACATATTATTTTTTAGTTATTGAAAATCTTAATTATTATTTTATTAGTTAAAATACTCATTAACATGTAATTTAATTAATTTATAACAAAATATTGTATAATTTATAAATTTTTATTACTAATTATTTAATATTCTATATGCAATCCGTGTAATACATGGAGTAATAATCTAGTTTTTAATATATTTCATTATCAAAATATTGTTTCATGCTTTATAACATTTCATTACCAACTATTAAATATGTTATTTAATCAAATCATGTTATATATAGGTACTAATCTAGATTTTTATAAAAACTGGCATTTTTTAACACAATTTTTTAACAAAATGTTTAAAAAAAACTTTCTAATAAATGAAAGTTTTAAAATAAGAATACTATTGTTTCATTGCTTAAATCAATTAGTTATTTTTATATTGTTTTATAACTTGTAAGTCTTAATTGCCAACAATTAAATATTTTTATTTAATGTAATGCACATTTTCAAACATGTATTTTAATAAAATTAATTTAAGAAAAATAAAACTTTTTAAAACCACATGTTTAAAATACGAATGTTTAAAAATTATATTATAATTTTATTAATTTAATTATTAACTTATACACAATTTTAATCATTTTTAATATAAGGAAATCATTTCATTATTTAATATTTTTATTTCTTATTATTTATTTATTTTTTATTTAACACGTGTAATAAACGAATAATTAATTGCGTTATTTATTTATTAATAATAGGGGAAAAAAAAATCGGCAAGCATGCCGCATGGGGGTTGAGTGGCTTCACAGATTTTGTGTTGCACGCACCGAGGGAACGATAAATCAAAAGTTACGAGAGTGGACCCACGTCACAACACTCTCTATTGTACGGATGCATTACCAATAAAAGCGTGTTGCCGCTAAGAAATGCGGCAAAGGATTTATATATTTATATTTATATTTTTATTTTTTTTTGATTAAGTTACTAAAATGGTTCATATGATCTGCTAGCATTTTACTTTTGTTACCTAAGTTTTTATAAATCACTCATATGGTTCGAAACTTTAAACATTTGTGACACATATAGTCTTTGTGAGCGCGTAATTTGGTCAATTATGTGAGAGTAATATGGTAGCTTAACGACTATATGTGTTATAAATGTTTAAAGTTTGAGACAATATAAGTAATTTATGAAACATAGGAACCAAGAGTTAAATACTTGCAAACCACATGAATCATGTCAGTACTTTACTCTTATTTTTTTTATAATGACAATATTCTATTTTAGAATATTAAATTAAAAAAGGATTAACAACCAAACCTATTTTTGTACAATCTCTACACACAATGGGTTAGGTTCAGGTCAACCTATCAGGTTGGCAGGTCGACCCGTTTATTTAGAAAAAATATATATATTATGTTCTCATGGTATTCATTATTCAACGTTGAATTTTAATAAATTTATATTCTGATTATAGGATTAACGGCAAAAAATGAATGATATCATTCAAGATGTTATTTCTTAATACGATAAAATGTTGAAGATGAAACATATTATGAATAAGATTGAAAAATAACATATTTTGATTGAAGAATGTTTTATTTTATTTTGAAAACTGATGTATTTTTGTTGGCTCATTTTTTATTATGATTTATGATCTTTATGTAAAATATGAAAAGTAAATATATATTTCAGGTCAAACGGGTCAGGTTCGGATCAACAAAAAAAAATCGAGTTGTGATAGAGTTGGTTAGTCTGACCAGATTGTCAGGTTCGGGTCAGGTTGGTATAAAATTTTCAGGTTCGGGTTGGGATGAACCCACAACCTACCAACCCGACCCATTCAACACCCCTAGTTAAAATGAAAGCACCTACTTTATAAAAGATACAACATTTCAAAATTCGTACTACGATTGCAATTTGCAAACATTTTTGTACAAGAAAATCATAGTTGTGTTAGAAGTTCCAACATCTAGCCAAAACTTAATTCACATATTTTGTGTTCAAATTTGGGCTAAGGCTTATTTATTAGACAATGTCAGAAGGTTTACATACTTATGGGTTCATCCTAGAAGGAGGTCAGACATACGTTATACGTCTCAGAGCATCAAATCTAAATGGACGATTGAAATCCTATCTTACCTTTCAAATAATGGTATTTTCTTAATTAACTAAGATGACGTAAATGAGAGAAAAAATCAGTTTCAAGATCGAAAACTAATGTATAATAAAACAGAGAATAATTCTTAAAAACTAGGATAAGTTCAACTTGAAAACTTTAGATGATATGATGATATTCCAGGCCCACACGTTTAAGCCCAAAAAGATACAAATTAAGTCAAAAAGAAAAAGCGAATAACCTTTCTAAATAATAGTAAACAAGGATGAATTAGTCTCAACTAGTAGGTTACCGCGTGTTGCAGCGAAATTTCCACGTAATTCCAAATGTTAGCTAGTAGACATGATTTTGTGTATCAAAACAAAGATATAAAAACAACACGTCATAACGGTTTTCACTCTAAATTAAAACTCTTAATTTTAACTATCGTAAAGGTGTCCGTCACACCATAACAAAAAAATACTATTAAATTTAAATATTTTTAATATTTAATATTTATTTAATATTAAGTATTATTTAAATATATTATTAAATTTAAATATTATTATTTAACTATTAATAATATTTAATTATTAGTATTATTTAATTATATATATTTTAATATTATTTAATTATTATTTATTAATATTATTTAATTATTAGTAATATTTAAATATTATTATTTAATTATATAACTTTTTTCTATAATATTTAATATTATTAATTATTAATATTATTTAATTGCTATTAATTTAATATTATTACTACTTACACCAAATGATTTGCATATATAGTAATTTCCTCCAATTACATGTTAAACAAATAAAAATAAAATGATATACATATTATTATTTTAAATTATCCATTCAATAAATTTTCTGAATCTTTCTCTTCTCAAAGGTATCACTTGTTGAATAAGAATATAAAATTTTATATGTATTTTATATTTTTTTTAATTAAAAAAGATTTCTTAATACAATGAAAAATCTATTAATATTAATAAACACTTTTGTAGAAAACCAAATTATTATAGAATATGAAATTTTCATAAACATATTTTTATACGAAATGCTTAAAAAAGCATACTTTCAAAAAACAAGTATTCCGAAAATGATCTTAATATTTTATTATTTGAAATATCAAATTATTCAACCCATATGACAGGTCACAATTGTACACTCTCGAATCAAGCCGGAGGATACATAACAAAATTATACAACTTAATTTTTCATTTATAGTTTTTGGTTATAAAATATATTCGAATATAGACTTAGAAAATGGTCTTTTATATGTGTAGATGATTCTATATTTAACAATAACTAGGTTTTAGGACCCGCGCGTTGCGGCGGGTCCGATATACTGAATCGATATATCTCAATGTAAACCCAGCGTCATGGCAAAAACATTGACAATATCATAAATTCTCATGTAAAAAGTGTAGCATGTTGAAGAATGTAAACTCAATATCGGAAATCCTATGTAAATTGTGAAGAGTAACTAAAGTTGTTCCAAATTGAATAGTAATATAAATACAAACCATTTAAGCCATTTAATATATACCGAAAACACATCATCCGTGTGTTACTGCTTATAATTTCCGATTATCTGATCTCGTACTTTACATACTTGTTGCTAGAGTGGCATAACAGCCAGCCACATTACAAAATATAAGTAGTTGTTTTTTGTGATCTTGTTATAACAACCATATTACAAAAGATAGGTTCTTGTATTTTGTGATGTTATTAGTTTTAATATTGCAGCCTCTTCCTATGACTAATTGGGTTGTTATAGGTAAAAGTTTTATGTTTGTGCTACTTTTAATATTGTTGAATAAGTGGGCATTTATGGTGTACCTGGTGATGTAAAGAGAACTTATTTTCTTTTCAATCATATTGTTGTTGGAGCTGGTGGTATGTTGTAGCTTACCACTTCCAAAAGACGTCTTTTGTAGGAACACCAATATGATGCACAAATGTTGCATAATCCGTCTTTTCATCAGGCAATTAACCTCAAAATCAAACAGTATCATAATAGCGAGACAAAATTAAAATATAATAAGAGATAGAGATATGAGATAATATGATTACCCCATCCTTTTTTGATGTTTCAAAACATACTTTGGCATGTGGTAATTGGTGTAATTTGGCATGATGGAAAGACCTATTGGCTGCAGATACAATTTGTACTTGAGAAACGACTCGTTGAGTTGCCTAACTCCACATAATTAGTTGATTAAATAAAGGAAAAAAGATGGCAGCAACATGATTTAAAATATTTTAAAAAAACAAACCCTTGCTAAACATGTACCTTAGTTGATTTCGTTCTCCATAGACTACATAACCAAAGAAGCAAAAGCATTGGACATGTGAAACTACAAATTCATTAACATGCAACCATGATGGGAGTAAGTTTACTTATTCTAATACTTGACAAATTTCTTTAATTTTGTAGGGTATTAAAAGTACTGACCCATAAATTTAAATTGCATGAAGGCACATTTCTCATCTCTGTATTCAATAGCAAAGAAATGCCCCCAAATTTTACTGGTGCAGACATGTATGCTTTGTGTGCAGTCGCTTGGTTTCATGCTGCAAAGTACCAGGTTAGACTAATCATTTAAATTTAGGTCTCTATATATATTGATATATAGCTAAATTCGTAATTGTTAATCGTTATAGGTTCTAGCTGTCGATGCAGATCCAACTAACATGAAGGATGAAGTTGATTCTGTTGTTGTTGAATATGAAGATTTTGTGACAGTAAGTTCATTGACCAACTTATCTGCAATAAAGACAAATTCAATATCGAACATTGCTTCCATATTATGCATTTGAAAACTTCAAACAGTTGCAAATTAAATCTTTTGGTTACTTTTTTCTTATTTTCACATTCAGGATATACATATAACGAAATGGATATTAAACAAAAGTCAATCAGAAGACTTGTGAGATTTACTTGATGTTAAAGACATTTTATCTAAACATGAGTTGTCTTTGGGCTTTAAGAGCAATCATGTGGGTGTCTTATGTTTCTTATGTATTGCCTTTTGAAAGATACAGTCATAGCCAAATTCATATTTACCTCTTATTTGTATATTCAACTTTATTATGAGAACTTGATTATCCAAATTTGACCAACTTGTCTGTAATAAACTAATAATCAGAAAGCCAGATTCATATTCAGTTTCACAAACACTTGTTAATGTATTATTATTTAACCACAAAAATGTAAACACACCCGCAATCTCTACATAAGGGAACACTTAAGTTGTTTATTTTGCTCCTTATGTCAATCACTCATACTTATAGTATTATTTTGCTGCTTGGCAAATAATGATTCACATTTTAAACACAAAGCTTGATGTAAAGATGGATTACTTGTCCTAATTCATGGTTTTTGTGTTGGCACATTTTTTAAGTGTTACCATTTTAGTTATTGCATCAACTTGCTCACATTTCAAGCTTATGATTATTAGAATCTAAAGTATGAGTGATTGACATAATTACCTCCTGGGGTTGGAACTATCACCTTCTCATTAGTATTAGCAGCAGCTCTTTGAAATTAAATAATGATTCTTATTTAAAATTCGATACTTAAATACATAGAAAGAGATGTCATATATGTAAAACACCTACCTATAATTGCATATATTCCATCAAAGTGAGGCATGTAACATGGTCATGAAAATGATAGAATTACCTCAAAGTTTGAACCTTTTATTATGCTAACATTATACGTCCTGCAAATGAGCTCAAGATTTTGAAATATAATCAATATTTAAGACCAAAAGTTCTACAAAACATCTAACTCGACAATACAAATGTTTATACATGATTAATACATTTGTGATGCACACCCTCATAGATAATATGAGTAAATAATACTTGCAATAACAAATTACTACATACGAATGCAGACCAAGGTCTCGAGATTCCTTTTGTTACCAAAAAAAGTAAAGAAATGATAAAATATTTATCACAGGGTTAAATGAAACCAAATAAAGAAGCATGTATCAAGGGTAGTAACTTCAAGCTAAAAACATACATGTGTATGACAATGTAGATGTAGAAACCTTCACCTAGC
>SZYD01000818.1:0-59424 GCA_009363875.1 Mikania micrantha | reverse complement strand
TTTAACTCATTGTTGAGCTAAATTAACCCAATTGGGCTTCTCAAATACAATTGGGCCTCATGGGCCTCCTTGGCCTTATGGGCCTTCCCTGGCCCTACTTTGGCCTTGTTTGGCCTACTTGGGCCTTAATGGGCCTTCCCTTGTTTTCCTTGAGCCTAAATTGATCTTATTGGGCCTACTAGCCTTTGTTGGACCTTCTATACTTCAGTGGCCTAATTTGTCTTGTTGGGCCTGTGATCTCACTGTTTTTTCAGTTAGTGAAGTTAATCCAAAAAGTCGAATTGTCACAGTTGGCCATGTAGACTCACGAACCATTAGGTTTGCAAGCCATGAGGTTCGCTGCTGGAAGGCTCGGCAATACTTGGGTTCGTGGGGTTGCAAGAGGTTCGTGACTAGAGAGGTTCGGCTGAGTCATCACCCACAGGTTCGTGAGGTTCTAGGTTCGCCTATATGATTTATCCCAACCCATTCCAGGTTCGTGGGATTAGGGTTCGGTGGGGTTCGCCGGTCAAGCATCAAGGTAACAGGTTCGCGAAGAGAGGCCTTGGCCGGGATGGGATAGGTTCGCTACCCTGTTTTCCCGCCCTTGAAGGTTCGTGAGGCCAGGAGAGGTTCGCTGGGTGGGTTCGGCCCACCCAGGTTCGCCTCATGCGCACAGGTTGGGCCAGGTTCGGCCACCTGTGGTTCGCGATCCCCAACCAGCCAAGGCTGTTCACCATCATCATCCTCTTATTCTAAGCCTTCGCAAGTCATCCATGACCTCCCGTAGGTTTATACCAACTCAGTTTACACATATGGAACCCTAAACTCGGTTTAAAACTTGACATTCATGTATACATTTAGTTTCTAATAAAAACCGAAAAGTAAAGCTCATATTTACCTCAAAATGCTGGTTAAAAACTCGATTTCTTCGTGGGTTCTTGATCTACTCAGCTATATGAACGATTTGGGACAAGGATCAACAAGAATGGTTGAGAGATGGTGAAGAACTCCTAGTGAGAATTTTAGAGAGAGGGAGTGACGATTTTGGCTTTCTAGTGAGAGAATGGGGATGGTGTGTCACACCCCCAAATTCCCACTCGTGGTGTCAGTCCACGTGGGTGTGACGTGGCCAGAATCACAGCTCAAGGTCATATAGAACACCTCTATATGCGTTTACAAATTCAAAGTTTGACACGTACACTCATAAAATAGTTTGCAGCGGATAAAGTAATTCATCATATAGCAGCGGAAAATCAAATGTTTGACATTTGCAGCGGAAATAGATAGTTTTACACATCATTGTTAACAGAGAAAAAAATTGTGTTTCAAAAGACAAGACAAGATGCATGTAAGTTCCTAATGCTCGTTCCTTAAATTGTGCATTCCTGTCCTCCTGCTAGTCACGCTAGTTACCTGAGAATACAGTTAGAAAAGTGTCAACACAATGGTTGGTGAGTTCACAGGTTTTGATATACATATAGTAATAAAAGTGTGTCATGCTGTTTATCAATGTTAGTACCGAGCCCTAGCCCAAAGTGTCAGTGCGTCACTACCGAACTAGATTGTTTGTCCTTGCCTCCGCTATGTCTCGTATACATAGCAAGTTAGGTCAGAATTTGCACGGGTTATGACATCCAGTCAACATAGTGCCTGTGGGGTTAGTCATTCCCTAATGGATCCATCCAAATCTACCACGTTGTTCGTACATTACGGTAAGACTTGTGAGGGCTTAATACGAGTTCAACACTTAATGTTCGTCTCTAATAAACCAGCATACACAAAATGTTTGTACAGTAATAGATGTTTGACTCGATGCAACTAGTATTCTCCCCCTATTTAAAAGCGTTTGAAAAAGAGTAAAGAGGGCCGTAAACTCACCTTAGTAATGTGAATGAAAGTATGCGTAAGCTCCTCGAGAAAGTAGTGCGTCGGTCACCGGCAACCTATATCGTACACCGTACGTGAGTTTGTGTAAGTGACCGTGCTAGTGTTTGTGTTAGTGCTCGTGTTTGTGCCCAACAACCCTTGGTTGTTCATGTTTGTCCGTGTTGGTCCACAATGACCGTGTTTGCTCGTGTTGGTCCACTTTGACCGTGTTTGACCATGTTTGACCGTGTTTGACCGAAGTTGACCGTGTCAAGTCAACGACCGTTGGTGAACCGTGTGACGGTTGTGGATCGTGTAGCAATCGTGTAAGTGCTCGTCGTGTGCAAAACGCGTAAGTCGCGTATATGGACAACTTACTATTTATAGTGAGTCTCCATTTATGGAAAGTTCACAAAGCATAACTGTTTTATGATTCTAGCATACTCATTAGTCCTACGTGATCATGTTATCACATAACACATCATCATACGGAGTCACATAAGTTGTTTTCATCATGTTAGTACACAAAAGTTTCCTAAAATGGAAAGTTTCCATTTCTAGCATACGTGACATCGGAAACCATCTAACTTAGCATCTAAACATCATGTTATAACATAATGAATCATTTAGCATGCTCAAATCTTTCAACACGTTGACAAATCGGTTTCTGTGTAACAATAAAGTTACTAAATATAGTAACTTTCTAGTTTTGCATAGAAATGACTATTTTAACATTTTTAATCCTATTTCTCAACATCAATCATTAATGATTAATCTAGCATCATTTAATCATGTATATATAACCAAATTTATCATCTAGCAATATATTGTCTCAAAAAGTTACTAAATATAGTAACTATGTTGTAAAATGACCAAAACATTATCAAATCACATTTTAAACATTCTAATCATCATATTAACATCCTAGCATCAATTCCATATACATGCATGTCTACCATATCATTCATAACATCATTTTACAAACAAAAAGTTTCTATAAATAGAAAGAGTGTCAAAAATCATCATTTTAATCTTTACAACATCATCTAGGCATGTAATAATCATCCAATATCATCAAGATGCATATTTAAACACTGAAAATTATCTCTATCATCATGGATCATACATGCATGGACATATAACATCATCTATTATCATTTTAAGCATCAAGACTCATACCCATCATTTAGATCATTATAAAATACCATTACAACACCATAGATCATCAAGAATCATGTTAAAACTAACAAACCCAGAAGTAAAAACTCGTGCATGTGAGCCTTGGGTGCTTGCATGTGAGATTTATACATGCATGTGTGTGTAATAGTGTGAAAATCGTATTTTGAGCTATAAGGGATGTGGGGACTACCTTCTAAGCCTTTTGAACTCCTGAGATGGTGCTTCTACAGCTCCTGGAACTCCTGAATCGTTGGTCTTGACAAGAGCAAGAAGGTGGTGGTGAGAGATGGTGGTGTAGGAGACTTGTTTCAATGTTCTTGAGCTTCAATCCCACCTTCAATGGCTTCAAGCATGAAGATGGGATGTAACAGAGGTTCTGGAGCGAAAATGGCCGTAGGGTGGCGTGTGGGTGCAAGTAAAATGATGAAAGGATAGTATAGGCATCATTTGTCTTGGATTTATAAGATTTTGTCGACTGGGCGGTGTCGCGTACCGCGATGGTGCTTTCAAATTGTCTCCGCGTACCGCGGTGGATTTCGGGAGTCAACACTCCGCGATGTTTGTCGCGTATCGCGGATGAGCTTCTTGTTGGGCCACCGCGTACCGCGGTGGGCTCCTGGAGAGCCCAATAAGCCCTTTTTATTGGATTTGATCCGTTTGTCACCGTTTTCACGCTTCCGAACTATCGTTTGGCCTTGTTTGAACTTCCTAGTTCAATGTGTGAGTGTTTCGTGAGGTTTCGAGTGTTGTGCTACACAATTGTGCTTGACGTTCACCAACGTTCGTGTGTTTTGACACGTGTGTGCTGTTTGCCGATAATTCCACGAATTATCTAGTCATGTGTCAATGTTCGTACTGTCCTGCCACGTGTCACACTAAATTAATCTAATTCTAGTGCCACGTGTACATAATGCATTTAAATAAACATTTAAATAAATAAGGTGCTGACCTGGAAATTACGAGGTGTCACATCGTCTCCTTGTTAAAAGGAATTTCATCCCGAAATTCAACTTGCGTTGCCAGTGTTTGTCTGTTCCGCGAACAGGTGTGGGTACTTTTGTTTCATCTGGTCTTCACGTTCCCATGTGAATTCCGGTCCTCGTCGCGAATTCCATCGTACCTTCACAATCGGGATCTTATTGAGTTTGAGCTTCTTGGTTTCCCGGTCCATAATCTCCACCGGTTCTTCCACGAAGTTCAATTGTTCGTCGATCTGTATCTCCTCAAGAGGAATAACAAGTGTTTCATCAGATAAACACTTTTTGAGATTAGAGATGTGGAATACGTTGTGCACACTGCTCAGTTCAACTGCAGGTTTAGTTCGTAGGCTACAGGGCCTATTCGTTTGGTGATCTCAAAAGGTCCAATGTATCGAGGGTTCAACTTTCCCCGTTTGACAAACCGAATGACTCCCTTCCAAGGCGAGACCTTGAGTAACACCCTGTCTCCCACCTGGAACTCTAACGGTTTGCGTCGTTTTCAGCATAGCTTTTCTGTCTGTCACGGGCTGTTGCCATTCGTTTGCGTATTTGCACGATGTTCTCAGTCGTCTCGTGCACAAGCTCTGGACCGGCCAGTTGACTGTCTCCAACTTCCGCCCAGCAAATGGGTGATCGACACTTGCGTCCGTAAAGTGCCTCGAATGGTGCAGCTTGGATGCTAGTGTGGTAGCTGTTATTGTACGAAAACTCAACTAATGGTAGATGAGTTTCCCAGCTACTGCCAAAATCAATGACACATTCCTGGAGCATGTCCTCTAGTGTCTGTATGGTTCGCTCACTCTGTCCATCCGTCTGCGGATGATAAGCGGTGCTCATGTCCAATCTCGTGCCCAAAGCCTTATGCAAAGACTTCCAGAAGTGCAACGTGAATCGACTGTCGCGGTCAGATATAATCGAGATTGGCACTCCATGTCGAGTGACCTCTTCCTTTATATAGATACGAGTGAGCTTGTCCAACTTGTTAGTCTCCTTGATGGGTAGGAAATGTACAGATTTCGTCAGTCGGTCTACGATAACCCAGATGGTATCGCAACCACTTGCCGTCTTTGGCAGTTTAGTGATGAAATCCATGGAAATCTGTTCCCATTTCCACATTGGTAATTCCGGTTGCTGAAGTAACCCTGATGGCTTCTGGTACTCCACTTTAACTTTTGAGCACGTTAGACACTTACTCACGTAAGTTGCTATTTCGGCTTTCATGTTCGGCCACCAGTAAGTTGTCTTCAGATCATGGTACATTTTGTCAGAGCCCGGATGTATGGAATACCGGCTCTTGTGTGCTTCGTCCATCACTACTTCCCTCAATCCCCCGTAGCGTGGAATCCAAATTCGATCCATCAGATAGTAAGCTCCGTCATCTTTTACCTTCAATTGCTTATCCATGCCACGCATGGCTTCAAGAGTGAGATTTTCAGCTTTTAGGGCTCCTTGTTGTGTGATTCGTATTTGATTTGGCAATTCAGAATGAATAGTGAGTTGTAGGGCGCGCACGCGTTTTGTTGTTTCCTTCCGGCTCAACGCGTCGGCCACTACATTGGCTTTACCTGGATGATACTTGATGGCGCAATCATAATCACCGATAAGCTCAACCATCTTCGTTGCCTCATGTTCAACTCTTTTCTGATCGAAGATGTGTTGTAGGCTCTTATGATCGGTAAAGATAGTGCACTTTGTGCCATACAAGTAGTGTCGCCAGATCTTCAAAGCGAACACTACAGCTCCCAACTCAAGGTCATGAGTCGTGTAGTTCTTCTCATGCACCTTCAGTTGCCGTGAAGCGTAAGCTATAAACCTCCCGCGTTGCATCAGCATGCCACCGAGTCCCTATTTCGAGGCGTCGCAATACACCACGAAATCGTCGCATCCTTCCAGTAAGGATAGAATAGGTGCGGTACATAGTTTCTGCTTCAACAAGTTGAAAGTAGTTTCCTGTTTGTCTCCCCAGTCAAACTTCTTGTCCTTATGAGTCAGGGATGTCAATGATTGAGCAATCTTTGAGAATCCTTCAATGAATCTCCGGTAGTACCCGGCCAGACCTAGGAATTGTCGCACCTCTGTCGGAGTCTTGGGTGTTTCCCAGTTTTTGATGGCTTCGATTTTGGCTGGGTCTACGTGTATTCCCCGTTCATTCACCACGTGTCCAAGGAATTGGACTTCGCGAATCCAAAAGTCGCACTTTGAAAATTTTGCGTACAGTTGCTCTTTCTTTAGTAATTCCAAGACTAGTCTTAGGTGTCCAGCATGTTCCTCCTGATTCTTTGAGTAAATCAGTATGTCGTCAATGAACACTATCACGAATTTGTCAAGGTAGGGTTTACACACTCTATTCATGAGATCCATGAATACAGCTGGTGTGTTGGTCAGTCCAAATGGCATAACAAAAATTCGTAGTGTCCGTATCGTGTTCTGAAGGCAGTCTTGGGAATATCGTTCTCTTGTATCCTTAGTTGATGGTAACCCGATCTTAAATCGATTTCGAATAGTAGCTCGACCCTTGCAGCTGGTCAAATAGGTCATCTATTCGCGTATCGGGTAACGGGTACCGATTCTTGATCGTCACCTTGTTCAGCTCTCTATAGTCGATACACATACGAAATGATCCGTCTTTCTTCTTCACAAATAAGACCGGTGCTCCCCAAGGTGAGAAGCTCGGTCTGATAAACCCCTTGTCTAACAGTTCCTGCAACTGATTAGACAGTTTTGCATCTCAGTTGTGCGAGTCGGTACGGAGCTTTAGCAATTGGTGCTGCTCCAGGTGTAAGGTCTATCTGGAACTCGACTTGTCGTTTCGGGGTAGTCCAGGTAGATCCTCGGGAAACACTTGGGAAAATCGCGGACTACAGCGATGTCCTCAATCTTCCTTTCCTTCTTCGGTTGCTCTGCGATGAGGGCTAGTATGGTAGTGTATCCCTTTTGTAGATACTTGTTCGCCTTCATGCATGACATGATGTTCAGAGGTAGTCCCCGTCTTTCTCCCTGAATCGAGATCTGTTCACCGTTCTGCAACGTCACTCGTACGATCTTCTCGTTGCATACAATCTCGGCTTGGTTAGCGGATAACCAATCCATTCCAACGACTACATCAAAACTTCCGAGAGTCACCGGCATCAAGTCAATTTCGAGTTCGTGATCTGCCAACACCATGACGCATCCTCGAAAGACATGTTGTGTTTCAATCAGTTTGCCGTCGGCTAACTCTACTATACTTGTAGTCTATGTGTTAGTGTTGGGGTAATATCTAGTAACCTTACTAAACTCACTAGATATAAAGCTCCTATCGGCACCGGTATCAAATAATATGCTAGCATAGACATTATTTAAAAGGAACGTACTGGTCACGATGTTTGGATCGTCCTTGGCCTCTCCCGAGCCAATCACAAATGCTCGGCCTTTAGCCGTTCCACACCGGCTTTCTTCAATTGAGGGCAATCCCTCCTCATGTGACCTGGCTTTCCACATTCATAACACCCCTTTAGAGTGTTTTGATGTGTTGTTGTTGTTGTTCTGGTGGTTTGTTGGGGTTGTGGTTGTTGTTGCTGGGGAATTTAGACCTGCAATCTCTGGCCATGTGGCCATGTCTTCCACATTGCAAGCACCGGTATCGCTCGCATTGACCAGAGTGGTGGTAAGAACATTTGTTGCACAGAGGGTATTTTCCTTGGTACACACCCTTCCCCTTATCATCTGGTTGGGTGGCAGTGAATGCTCTGGTAGGTGCAGATCATTGTTGTTGTTGGGGTTGATGAGATTGGTGGTGACTGGGTTCCCACTTCCTCTTCTGGCTTTCTTGAGGCTTCTGGTGTTCGCCTCGTTTGGGTAGCTTGCCTTGTGCTACCGCTGGTCAGTTAGTTTGTGAGCCAGTCTGATCAGTGGTTGAATGGTGGTGAGGTCAGAAGCGGTCACCATGCTTTGGATTTGTTCGGGCAGGCCACTGATGAACTGCTCGACCTTCTTGTATTCCGGCGTCACCATCGCCGGGCATAGCTTACACAGCTCATGAAATCGAGTGCAATACTGTTCGATTTCAGATCCTACCATTTTGTGTACCCAGAATTCGGCTTCCAGTTTCCGGATCTCATCACGAGGACAATACTCCTCCTACATAGTCTGGTGAAATCAGCCCAGCTCATGGAGTTGGCACCGTCCAACCCAAAGTTTGTACATGGGTGTTCCACCATGTGAGGGCCGGTCCCTCCAATGTGCCAGTCGCATACTTGACCCGGTTCTCGTCGGTACATTCGCACATTGCGAACACCGATTCAACTTTTTCCACCCAACGGAGCATCCCAACGGCTCCCTCGGTCCCCTTAAACTTGTGCGGGTGGCAGTTTAGGAAGGATTTAAAGGAACATCCTTTACTATTGTTGCCTTGCGATCCTGTCAGTCAGAAACCAATGTTGTGTGTTAGAGTGTACCAACTACACTATGTTAGTCATATCAAGCGAATGTTAGTACCGTTGTTCGTGCCACTGGTTTCATTGGCAAGTCGGTTTGCCTCGTACTCTGCCAGCACTTTGTTGACTCGACGGTCAACCATCATCTTAATTACTGCAGCATCCATCGTTCGCCTAGCAGGGCGTGCGTGTGGTCCTCTTCCCGCCATAGATATTCTCTATACAGAAGGGATATAATGTCAGTTAGCATGAGTCAGAGCGTTAGCCAATGTTATGTCAGAAGTCAGGTCAGATGTCATGTCAGAGGTTATGTTAGCAACAACCATAATGATACAATAAGTAAAACAAGCATAATTCTCATTAATACTGTCGCACCCCGAGAAATCTCGCCCTTCCGGGGCGCGAACGGCGGCAGATTGTCAGGATCGCAGTCTCCGGTCACACACTTGCGAGACCTATATGTCTGGTTGTATACGTACATCCAATAACTTGGATAAAACAGTTTGTAAAATCAGAGTTGCGGGGAAGTAAGCGTAGGTTATCATCAAAACAGATTAACATTTATAAGTAGCGGAAGCATTAACTTAAAAACAGTTTTCAAAATGTTACGTATCAATAGTTGCGGAAGCGATTAAGATGTTTGACAATACATAAGTAACATGATCAAATGAACACAATGTTTAATAGACTAAGACACTTAAACAGATGCATGCGACTCCAGCCTAGCATCCTATTCCTTGTGCGCGTGCCTTAGTTACCTGAGAAAACATGCGAGTAAAGAGTCAACACAAAGGTTGGTGAGAGCACATGTTTGTAATCAGCAGTAAACATCAAAATGTTTAAAGTAAGAGTTTTGCAGGTCTACTTTTCAATACAATGCAATATCAATTGATATCTGGTCAATATGTTTTTATATCATATGCGGGTTCGCAACCGAAGCTAACATGCTGCCTCCCGCCATATCCATCCAAGATATGGCAAATGTTGTTTGGTCAATTATGCACTGTTCCGACCTCCAGTCGGGGTGGCCATATGGCTCGCAACAGTGGGGCTTGTCAGGCCCAAATAGTACTATTCAGAATTACCACGCTAAGCGCAACGCGCTATTAACGGTTCGAGGTGTGTTTAATGAGGACTTATCAGTTTGTGGATGAATGCCACACATATGCATATATGATATTCGCATGTACAAAAGAAACCAAAAGTGTGTAAGTTGTTCAAAAGTAGTTTGTATGCAATGTTTTCTCCCCCAAAGGTAGAAAATAGTAAAAAGGGGCCGTGAACTCACCTGATTAGTAGTTCCGGTATGTGTGAATGTTCGCGTCTGCGAGAGCTAGCACCTGCTAGTATGCACCTATAATCATATAGGTGTGAGTATGTGTTTTGTGGTGTGTTGTAATCCATACAACTCCAAGTGTCGTGTGCTCAACCGAGTGTGTGTTGACGTGTGTTGTCTCGACGAATCGTTGGTGACACGATTGTTGTGTTTATGCGCCTTGATGCACATAAGACACCAAAGTGCATCCTATGACTCTAACCACATAAGTTACCGTTTTTAGAAAGTTTCCAATTTAGGAAAGTGTGATTATGAAATCTCATTTCATAAAACTAATAACTTCCAATATGTTTATAAAACACGTTTAAACTCTTAAAACATGTCGTTTGCGCACAAATCACTATTTACGCCGTTTTGCTCAAATAAAGTTTCCTTATTTGGAAAGTATCCGTTAAAAACCTCGTTTTCACAAATCAAGGTTTCCAATATGCTTAGAAATCATTTCAAAACGTATTTCAATAATCAAAGTTCATCGAAACCCTTTAAAACATCAAAAGCCCTCTTTTGATTTTCAAAAGTTTCCATTTTTAGTAAGTTTCTATAAAACCATGATTTTGACAAAATCAAAAATATCAAGATGTGTTTCTAAACACTCCAATACACATTTAACAACATCTAGACATGTCTAGCATGTCTAGATCATCACAATCCAAGACTTGCATATAAAAGTTTCCTTTTATGGCAAGTGTACCAAAACATCATCAAATCAACCAATAATACAACCAAACACAAATCTAACCTTCCTTGACTCTAAAATCAGTAATCTAACTCATCTAATACATCGAAGCACCAACAAATTTGAGCACAATAACCATAAGGAGTTGCATGTGGGTTTTAACCCATTGCATGTACGATCTAACTAAAGATAAACATACAAAACTACCTTAGAAGCTCTTAGACGACTGATTTCGAGTTAAACAGAAGGTGTGGAGCTGCTACGATGGCTAGATTTGATCTCCTCGTCGATTGAGAGCTCCTCGATCTTCCTTGATGTTCCAATGGCTCCAAATCACCAAGAAATAGCTTCCCAAGTGATTCCAAAGAGTTGAGATGTTGATTACCGAGTGTTTGAGTCGATTTACAGAGGAGAAGTTCGTTGGTGATGAGAGAAAACCGATCAAATGAGCTGGGTTGGGTTTTTATAAAATTTTCGATCTGCATGGCCTTCGCGTACCGCGAAGGCCGATCAAAATTTCTCATCGCGTACCGCGATAGGATCCGGGAGTTTCGAATCCCGTTTTGCTTCGCGTACCGCGAAGATTTTCGCCGAAAGGGTATCGCGTACCGCGACAGGTCCATATACTTGTTTTTCGATTTCGTTGAGACGATTTCGCTCGTACTCGATCCCAATGTTTATGAGACTCGTGTGTGTTTCGATAATTCCTCGAATTATCTTTGACAGTTTGTGTTCGTGCCTTAAGAAGTGTTCGCACGCTTGATTAATCCTAATCAACGTGTAATGCACAATTCAATAACTCCTCGAATTATTGTCTTGTGTTAGTGTGTTGTGTTTGCCACCCTTGGTTTCCAAAACCAATGTGCAATGCAATGTATGATTCGATAGTTCCTTGAACTATCGTTTCGTAGTTGTTTGTGTTCACTCATCTAATTAAACATAATTAAATGAAATGCAACAAGTATGAATGTGAAATGTAAAGAAAGTAAGAGTTGCAATTTACCTGAAATTGCCGGGTTGTCACATCATCCCCTTGTTGAGAAGCAACAGTGTTTGAGAAACAAAAATTTTCCGGTTGTCACATCATCCCCTTGTTGAAAGGAATTTCGTCCCGAAATTTATTTGTTGGTGTCGGCGTTCGACGTTGTTTGTTTGAGGAGATGGGGATATTTGCTCATCATCTGATCTTCACGTTCCCACGTGAATTCAGGTCCGCGTTTCGAGTTCCATCGAACTTTAACAATAGGAATCTTACTCTGCTTGAGTTGTTTGACCTCACGGTCCATGATCTCTACCGGCTCTTCCACGAACCGTAGTTGTTCATCCACCTGGATCTCATCCAGTGGAACTATAAGTGTCTCATCTGATAAACATTTCTTCAGGTTCGAAACATGAAATACATTGTGAACTCCGTCGAGTTCGGCTGGTAAGTTGAGTTGGTATGCCACCGGACCAATCCTTTTCAGGATCTCGAAAGGTCCAATATACCGTGGGTTCAGTTTGCCTCGTTTACCGAAACGAATGACACCTTTCCATGGCGAGACTTTCAGAAGGACTTTGTCTCCTACCTGAAATTCCAGAGGTTTTCGGCGTTTGTCGGCATAGCTCTTTTGACGATCGCGAGCTGCTGCCATGCGGTTTCTGATTTGCACGATTTTCTCGGTTGTTTCATGCACAAGTTCTGGGCCAGTAAGTTGGCTGTCGCCCACTTCCGCCCAACAAATCGGTGATCGGCATTTCCTGCCATAAAGTGCCTCAAAAGGCGCTGCCTTGATGCTGGTGTGGTAACTGTTGTTGTAGGAAAACTCCACCAACAGTAAATCGGTTTCCCAGCTGTTGCCGAAGTCTACTACGCACGCTCGTAGCATATCTTCAAGAGTTTGTATCGTGCGTTCACTCTGGCCATCAGTTTGTGGGTGGTATGCTGTGCTTATATCCAACCGTGTGCCAAGTGACTTTTGCAATGATTTCCAGAAGTTAGAAGTGAATCTGGCGTCTCGATCCGAAATGATGGAGATTGGCACTTCATGTCGCGAGACTACTTCCTTAACATAGATTCTGGCTAGTTTTCCATTTTGTCGTTTTCCTTTATCGCAAGGAAATGTGCTGACTTGGTCAGTCGGTCCACAATTACCCAGATAGTGTCACATCCACTAGGAGTACGGGGTAATTTGTGTGTGATGAAATCCATGGATATCTGTTCCCATTTCAACATGGGGATCTCAGGTTGTGTGAGTAATCCAGAGGGTTTCTGGTACTCGATCTTGACTTTGGCACAAGTCAAACATTTGCCTACGTAAGTAGCGATGTCGGCTTTCATATGTGGCCACCAATAAAGTATCTTGAGATCATGATACATCTTATCAGATCCAGGGTGAATGGAATATCGGGATTTGTGAGCCTCGTCCATCACAAGGTCTCGTAGGTTCCCGTGATGTGGAACCCAGACGCGTTCCATGAAATACTGTAAGCCATTGGCTTTTTCCGTAAGTTGTTGTTCCATTCCCCTTAGTGATTCAGCCGCTAAGTTTTCAGGTTTAAGTGCCTCCACCTGGGCATTACGTATCTGTTCAGGGAGATTGGGAAGGATGGTGAGTTGTAAAGCTCGTACCCTCTTGGGTTTCGACGTTTTTCTGGCTTAGGGCATCGGCCACAACGTTGGCTTTCCCCGGGTGATACTTGATAGCACACTCATAGTCGTTTAGGAGTTCGAGCCAGCGACGTTGTCGCATGTTTAGTTCCTTTTGCTCGAATATGTGTTGGAGACTCTTGTGATCAGTGTATATTGTACACTTTGTACCATACAGGTAGTGCCTCCAGATCTTGAGTGCAAATACCACGGCTCCAAGTTCTAAGTCGTGGGTAGTGTAGTTCTTCTCGTGGACTTTCAGTTGTCGAGAAGCATATGCGATCATCTTATCTCGCTGCATCAGCACGCAGCCAAGCCCTTGTATCGAGGCATCGCAATATACTATGAAATCATCCATTCCATCAGGAAGAGATAGGATAGGTGTGCTACAGAGCTTCTGCTTGAGAAGTTGGAATGCCGCTTCTTGCTTTTCAGTCCAGAGATACTTCTTGTCCTTATGGGTTAAGGCTGTAAGGGGTTGTGCTATCTTTGAAAATCCTTCACTAAATCGTCGATAATAGCCTGCCAAGCCTAGGAATTGTCGCACCTCAGTTGGGGTCTTTGGTGCTTCCCAGTTCTTGATCGCCTCTATCTTAGATTTATCAACATGAATCCCTTGTTCATTAACAACGTGTCCCAAAAATTGGACTTCTCGAATCCAGAAGTCGCACTTTGAGAGTTTAGCGTACAGCTTCTCTTTTCGTAACAGTTCAAGAGCCAATTGAAGATGCTCTTTGTGTTCCTCCTGGGTTTTGGAGTAGATGAGAATGTCATCTATAAAGACAATGATAAACTTGTCGAGGTATGATTTGCACACTCTATTCATGAGATCCATGAATACTGCGGGTGCGTTTGTCAGTCCAAACGACATAACCAAAAACTCGTAATGGCCATACCTAGTACGAAATGCAGTTTTGGGGATATCTTCCTCCTGAATCCTCAACTGATGGTACCCAGATCGCAGATCGATCTTAGAGTAGTAACTTGACCCTTGCAGTTGATCGAACAAATCGTCAATGCGAGGTAAGGGGTAGCGGTTCTTGATCGTTACTTTGTTTAACTCACGGTAGTCGATGCACATACGGAACGTGCCATCCTTCTTCTTTACAAACAAGACCGGAGCTCCACAGGGTAAGAAGCTTGGTCTAATGAAACCCTTGTCCAACAGCTCTTGCAGTTGATTGGATAGTTCATGCATCTCCGAAGGTGCAAGTCGATATGGTGCTCGTGCGATAGGTGCTGCTCTTGGTGTAAGATCTATGCGGAACTGCACTTGTCGAGGTGGTGGAAATCCTGGTAGATCCTCAGGGAATACGTCGGGATAGTCGCGTACGACTGGGATGTCTTCTATTCTCTTCTCCTCTTCAGTCTTGTCGGTGATAAGCGCCAGAATGGCTGTGTATCCCTTTCGTAAGCATTTGTGAACTTTCATGCACGAGATGATGTTCAGAGGAGTGTCACTCCTTTCGCCCTTGATGTCTAGAGTTTCTCCGCCAGGGAGAGGTATGCGCACAACCTTGTCGTGGCAAATGATTTCAGCCTGGTTTTCAGACAACCAATCCATGCCCACTACAACATCAAAACTGCCTAGTGTAACCGGCATGAGGTCAATCTTAAATTTTTGGCCTGCTAGTTCTAAAGTGCATTCTTTCAGAATGTGCTTAGTCACAATTAATTTACCATCAGCTAGCTCTACAGTATATTCAACCTCTAAGGGTGTTGGGGTAATGGCAAGTATCTCACTAAAATCCTTAGATATAAAGCTTTTCTCAGCGCCAGTATCAAACAACACAGAAGCGTAATTATCATTTAAGAGATACGTACCGGTTGCAAGGTTGGGATCCCTTCTGGCCTCCTTGGCCCCAATCACGAAGGCTCGTCCCCTCGTGCCATTGTTCCCATTGTTGTTGTTCTGTTGGTTGTTGTTGTTGTTTTTCAGGTGTGGGCAGTCCTTCTTGAAATGCCCTGGTTTGCCACATTCGAAGCAACCCTTCGGTGCTTCAAGCTGTTGTTGTTGTTGTGGTTGTGGGGTCTTTGTCATTAGCTCACCCCTGCAGTCTTTGGCTGCATGTCCCCCTTATCCGCAGCGCTGGCATTGGAAACGGCCACACTGACCCTGTGCGTGATGGAAGTTGCACTTGTGACATTTGGGTTGTTTTCCTGCATAGCCCCCTTGTTTTTGAGTGGTGGGGATGGGTGGTGCATAAGCTTGGGTCGATTCAAACTTGCGCTGTTGTGGTGGTGGTTGGAGGGTGGTTGGTTCATTCAAGGCGTCATCCCATTTTCGTTTGCCCTTGTCGTTAGTTGTGGTCACAGCACCACGAGGTGGCAAGAGTCCTTGTGCAACAGCCGAATCAGTGAGTTTGTGGGTAAGTCGCACGGCTTGTTGCATAGTTATGGGGTCAGCAGAGAGCACCATGCCCTGAATTTGAGGTGGCAGTCCCTCAATGTACTTCTCTATGTGTTTCAAAGGTGGGGTTGCCATTTCCGGGCATAGGTTTGCCAGCTCATACGATCGAGCTGTGTAAGCCTCGACCTCGGAACCAATCATCTTGTGGTTCCAGAACTCAGTCTCAAGTTTCTGCACTTCACCGCGAGGACAGTATTCGCGATTCAGCATCCTCTTAAAGTCGTCCCAAGGTAGGGCGTTGGCTACATCAAGCCCAAGGTTTTGAACATTGGCATTCCACTAGGTGGAGGCAGCTCCCTCGAATGTCCCTGCAGCGAACTTGACTCGGTCCTCGTTCCTGCAGTTGCTCATGGCGAAAGCTGATTTCGCCTTCTCAATCCAACGTAACAGTCCAACAGCTCCCTCAGTGCCGCTGAATGAATGGGGTTTACAATCCAGAAACATCTTGAATGTGCAGAGAGGTGGGTTAGGATTTGCTCCTGAGATATGCAAAGAGTAGAGTTGGGTAAGTATCGGGTAAACGTGTTGAATTGGGAATGAGTGATTGTGGTGCAAGGTGAGTATGAATAGATTCATCACCTTGGTTCAGTAGGTTTTGGTTACGGGCAGTTTCCCGTGCAGCAAGTACCTCCTCAACCCGTTCGTTGATGAGGGCGTTCAACTCAGCTTGAGTCAGGTTGATGTTCCACGTCCTCCCGCGTTTCTGCGTCCTCCACGTCTTCCAGCCATGATCTTCATAGCGAGAATAAGTGTTAGTGTTTGCTTAATGATTATTGTAGTGAGTGCGGTAGGTACTGTAAAGAATGTATAGAGCTTTCGGCTATCCCCGTCATGGGTAGTCACGTGCGGTGATGAACGTAATGCATAAAAGATGTGTCATGTGTGCAAGTATCACAATACTAAACACTAAGTGTTGTGTGGAGACTAGTGGTTATAGACTAAGTTCACTAAATGCGAACCTAATTCACAATAACCGGAGGCTCTGATACCAATCTGTCGCACCCCGAGAAATCCCGTCCTTTCCGGGGCGCGAACGGCGGCAGATTGTCAGGATCGCAGTCTCCGGTCACACAACTTGCGAGACCTATATGTCTGGTTGTATACGTACATCCAATAACTTGGATAAAACATTTTGTAAAATCAGAGTTGCGGAAGTAAGCGTAGGTTATCAAAACAGATTAACATTTATAAGTAGCGGAAGCATTAACTTAAAAACAGTTTTCAAAATGTTACGTATCAATAGTTGCGGAAGCGATTAAAGATGTTTGACAATACATAAGTAACATGATCAAATGAACACAATGTTTAATAGACTAAGACACTTAAACAGATGCATGCGACTCCAGCCTAGCATCCTATTCCTTGTGCGCGTGCCTTAGTTACCTGAGAAAACATGCGAGTAAAGAGTCAACACAAAGGTTGTGAGAGCACAGGTTTGTAATCAGCAGTAAACATCAAAATGTTTAAAGTAAGAGTTTTGCAGGTCTACTTTTCAATACAATGCAATATCAATTGATAGCTAGTCAATATGTTTTATATCATATGCGGGTTCGCAACCGAAGCTAACATGCTGCCTCCCGCCATATCCATCCAAGATATGGCAAATGTTGTTTGGTCAATTATGCACTGTTCCGACCTCCAGTCGGGGTGGCCATATGGCTTGCAATAGTGGGGCTTGTCAGGCCCAAATAGTACTATTCAGAATTACCACGCTAAGCGCAACGCGCTATTAACGGTTTGAGGTGTGTTTAATGAGGACTTATCAGTTTGTGGATGAATGCCACACATATGCATATACGATATTCGCATGTACAAAAGAAACCAAAAGTGTGTAAGTTGTTCAAAAGTAGTTTGTATGCAATGTTTTCTCCCCCAAAGGTAGAAAATAGTAAAAAGGGGCCGTGAACTCACCTGATTAGTAGTTCCGGTATGTGTGAATGTTCGCGTCTGCGAGAGCTAGCACCTGCTAGTATGCACCTATAACCATATAGGTGTGAGTATGTGTTTTGTGGTGTGTTGTAATCCATACAACTCCAAGTGTCGTGTGCTCAACCGAGTGTGTGTTGACGTGTGTTGTCTCGACGAATCGTTGGTGACACGATTGTTGTGTTTATGCGCCTTGATGCACATAAGACACCAAAGTGCATCCTATGACTCTAACCACATAAGTTACCGTTTTTAGAAAGTTTCCAATTTAGGAAAGTGTGATTATGAAATCTCATTTCATAAAACTAATAACTTCCAATATGTTTATAAAACACGTTTAAACTCTTAAAACATGTCGTTTGCGCATAAATCACTATTTATGCCGTTTTGCTCAAATAAAGTTTCCTTATTTGGAAAGTATCCGTTAAAAAACTCGTTTTCACAAATCAAGGTTTCCAATATGCTTAGAAATCATTTCAAAACATATTTCAATAATCAAAGTTCATCAAAACCCTTTAAAACATCAAAAGCCCTCTTTTGATTTTTAAAAGTTTCCATTTTTAGTAAGTTTCTATAAAACCATGATTTTGACAAAATCAAATATCAAGATGTGTTTCTAAACACTCCAATACACATTTAACAACATCTAGACATGTCTAGCATGTCTAGATCATCACAATCCAAGACTTTGCACATAAAAGTTTCCTTTTATGGCAAGTGTACCAAAACATCATCAAATCAACCAATAATACAACCAAACACAAATCTAACCTTCCTTGACTCTAAAATCAGTAATCTAACTCATCTAATACATCGAAGCACCAACAAATTTGAGCACAACAACCATAAGGAGTTGCATGTGGGTTTTAACCCATTGCATGTACGATCTAACTAAAGATAAACATACAAAACTACCTTAGAAGCTCTTAGACGACTGATTTCGAGTTAAACAGAAGGTGTGGAGCTGCTACGATGGCTAGATTCGATCTCCTCGTCGATTGAGAGCTCCTCGATCTTCCTTGATGTTCTTATGGCTCCAAATCACCAAGAAATAGCTTCCCAAGTGATTCCAGAGAGTTGAGATGTTGATTACCGAGTGTTTGAGTCGATTTACAGAGGAGAAGTTCGTTGGTGATGAGAGAAAACCGATCAAATGAGCTGGGTTGGGTTTTTATAAAATTTTCGATCTGCATGGCCTTCGCGTACCGCGAAGGCCGATCAAAATTTCTCATCGCGTACCGCGATAGGAACCGGGAGTTTCGAATCCCGGTTTGCTTCGCGTACCGCGAAGATTTTCGCCGAAGGGGTATCGCGTACCGCGACGGGTCCATATACTTGTTTTTCGATTTCGTTGACACGATTTCGCTCGTACTCGATTCCCAACGTTTATGAGACTCGTGTGTGTTTCGATAATTCCTCGAATTATCTTTGACAGTTTGTGTTTGTGCCTTACGAAGTGTTCGCACGCTTGATTAATCTTAATCAACGTGTAATGTACAATTCAATAACTCCTCAAATTATTGTCTTGTGTTAGTGTTGTGTTTGCCACCCTTGGTTTCCAAAACCAATGTGCAATGCAATGTATGATTTGATAGTTCCTTGAACTATCGTTTCGTAGTTGTTTGTGTTCACTCATCTAATTAAACATAATTAAATGAAATGCAACAAGTATGAATGTGAAATGTAAAGAAAGTAAGAGTTGCAATTTACCTGAAATTGCCGGGTGTCACAAATACCAGATTTGTAGTACAATAATTTCAAAAGGGAATAACATCACAAGTTCTTCGAGCACATCCCGCTCGTCTAGGCCAAAATAAAATAAATAAAAAAATACAAGATAAAGTAGTCCACTAATCCGAGTCCATGGAGACATGTGAAATGTCACTAGCAGCGTCTCCGTCATCATCGTCCTCCTCAGGATCCTCGTTGGGATCCTCATCAAAATCCTCCTCTTCGAGGTTATCAGCCTCGAATTGAGGACCATCATCATGTGGTGGCTCCTCAATGAACTGTGCAGCCCATGCATTAAGCATGGCGTCGCTAGCCTGTACCATCGCCTGAGTCTCCTCGTTGGCGACTCGGTTCTCCGTAATACGTCCATCATGATCCTGCATGATGTCAACCATCTGTCCATGCTGAGTCATCAGCTGGGACACCTGGAGACGTAAAGTCTCCACCTGCTCCTCTAGGCGATCGTTTCGCTCCTCAAGTCGATCGTTTCGCCTTTCTAGGCGATCGTTCTTCTCACGAAGAACTCGGACCTCGTCCGATAGCTCGCCACTCCTCCACATCTCCCGTCGAGTGCAAGCAACGTGGGCCGCGAAGGCCTGCTCCAGTGGTACTCCAAGTGATGGTAGTCGGTGTCCTGGAGTGGTATCGCCAGGGAAACGGTATGGAAGTACCCTCTCTCCAATGAACCACTCCTGTATCATCGTGGGTAGCCATCCCCAATGTCGAGCTCGTGCCGCATGTCGAGCCCGTCTATCCATCTCGGCATCTACCTGTGCCACTATGTTATGGACCCGTCGTCGACTCTCTGCCACCATGTCGTCTGTGGTCGTGAGCCTAGCTGCGTTCCTATTAGCGTCGTTGCTGTCGGCCATCCTGTAAGTCTCAAGTTAGTAAGCAACAGTTCAATATAAACAATAATATCATCAATGTGCATGTTCTACGTGTAGTGTCTAAGTTGAGCAATGGCTATAGTCTAAGTTTACTACATGCAAACCTAGTTCCCTATAGCCAAGGCTCTGATACCAGTCTGTCACACCCCCAAATTCCCACTCGTGGTGTCAGTCCACGTGGGTGTGAAGTGGCCAGAATCACAGCTCAAGGTCATATAGAACACCTCTATATGCGTTTACAAATCCAAAGTTTGACACATACACTCATAAAATAGTTTGCAGCGGATAAAGTAATTCATCATATAGCAGCGGAAAATCAAATGTTTGACATATGCAGCGGAAATAGATAGTTTTACACATCATTGTTTAACAGAATAAAAATAAATTGTTTTCAAAATGACAAGACAAGATGCATGTAAGTTCCTAATGCTCGTTCCTTAAATTGTGCATTCATGTCCTCCTGCTAGTCACGCTAGTTACCTGAGAATACAAGTTAGAAAAGTGTCAACACAATGGTTGGTGAGTTCACAGGTTTTGATATACATATAGTAATAAAAGTGTGTCATGCTGTTTATCAATGTTAGTACCGAGCCCTAGGCCCAAAGTGTCAGTGCGTCACTACCGAACTAGACTTGTTCGTCCTTGCCACCGCTATGTCTCGTATACATAGCAAGTTAGGTCAGAATTTGCACGGGTTATGACATCCAGTCAACATAGTGCCCCGTGGGTTTAGTCATTCCCTAATGGATCCATCCAAATCTACCACGTTGTTCGTACATTAACGGTAAGACTTTGTGAGGGCTTAATACGAGTTCAACACTTAATGTTCGTCTAATAAACCAGCATACACAAAATGTTTGTACAGTAATAGATGTTTGACTCGATGCAACTAGTATTCTCCCCCTATTTATGTGGGGCCCCGAAACCGGGCACCTCACAGAGGTGGGTTTCGTCATAACACATAGCTCTTAAACTAAAAACTTTCATAATCATGCAGCGGAAATGTAAACATAGTTTGATAAACAGAATTCAATAAAGTGTCTGTATCAAAATCATATCGAATTGCCAAAGCCAACGGGTCGTCTGGATTGATGCCCAAGCTCCATGCCTTCTCCTATCATAGCTTTAACCTGACATACATGCTAAATCAAGTCAACTTACGCTGGTGAGTTCTAGTTTTCGTAAAACAACCTTAAACATACATATCATAAACATCATTTCATACACATAGTCCATAACCTTAGCACATATCATCATTTCCATCATCGTCATACGTTCCACTGTCACCATACGAACAGTGGGCTTATGCCGGCACAAGGCTCCATGTTTATAGTCCGATCGACTCTTACCATGTTTATAGTCCGATCGACTCTTACCATGTTTATAGCCCGATCGGCTCTTACCATGTTTATAGCCCGATCGGCTCCATGTTTATAGCCCGGTCGGCTCCAAGTTTATAGTCCGGTCGACTCTCTTGTTTATAGTCCGGTCGACTCCATGTTTATAGCCCGATCGGCTGTTCATATCCTGATACAATCAGGTCATCATTCATATTCACCCAGTACAAGTACCGGAGCATCATCATTCACACATATCCTATAGCACGTATAGGGACATCATTCATTCATCATACATGATACACTAGCATCATACCGTCATTCATCACAATCCTCATACATTTCATGCTAGCATTATAACGTCATTCATCGGGTTAATCATGGCATCTTAGGCATGTCATACTAGCCTCATTTCATCATACCATCATAACATACTAGCATCATTTCATCATACCATCATAACATACTAGCATCGTTATCATATCATAACATCATGGTATCATACTATCATCCTAGCCACCTAGGACCTTGCCATATCCCTATAACTATTCTCATAGTTATCATCATGAAGCATGTGATCATAAAGTCATCATCATATCATATGCTAGCATAATTATCATGTCATGTTATTCATCATCATAACTCACTTATCATGCATTCATCATACTTAGCATACTTTCATGCATACACCATGATAACACATAAACATGCATACATAGCCAGGGCATATCATCATTCATTCATCATCATCACAAGCACATAGCATCATAGACATAACAATAAGCATGTATGTCAGCCCAAAACATCAAACATAAAAGAGGGCGTCTAGAACTCACCTGATAGTAGACTCCTGTTTTCCTTAGCCGAACTCCTTAGCTAGGACTCAAGGAACCTACATCATTACATCGTCTCATCACATACCATTCTTAGACTTAGGATATATCCTAAGTCCTCATAGCCTACTAGTTCCCCCCTCATAACTTCAAGTCCTCGAACTTGGATAGTATACGAAATACCCATGTACACGAAATCCCTGTATTCGAAATTAGTGTACACGAAGTAACCTTTGTACACGAAATGGCCATGTACTCGAATTACCCATGTACTCGAAATACCCATGTACTCGACATACCCATGTACTCGAAATACCCATGTACACGAAATACCCATGTACACGAAATTCTAAGTATGATTTCGAGTACCCTTAGTGTATAGCTTCGTGTACTCATCATTTCGTTATTAGACATCTCAGAAATTCATCTAAGGCCTTGGGGAGCTAGTTCTAGGTTCCTTAGGTTGTTACCAACGTATTGGAACCTCAAAGTTACGAACTTTATGCATAAAGGTGTGAGCTTTATGCATAAGTTCACTCTTTGTTTAACCATCCTAACTTTTGCATAAAAATCCTAGCTTTTTGGGTTGGAACACTTACTTGAAGTTGAAGGATCACTCCTGTAGATTCCCGTGTGTTTCCTCCTTCGTTTGGTCGATCAAAGCTTGATTCTTGAACTTCTTGGACTTAAACTTCGAGTACTCGAGAGCAGATGAGCTTCCAGCCAAAGTCTGTCACGCTTCCCAAGGCACTCCTATTTATAGGCGGTGTCCTTGTACTCAAAACCGGAACAGAATTTCGAGAACAAGAGTACTCGAATTCGGATGTACACGAAAATCTGGTGTACTCGAAATTGGGTTCGAGTACACGAACTCGGATTTTAACTTAGTTATTTTCCGCACATTTTCCAACAAATTAATTATCCGTTACCCATTCGTAAGTTCGGATAACTTGCATTTAGAAAATTTGGGATGTTACAAGTCTCCCCTCCTTACAATAGGTTTCGTCCCGAAACCTGCCTCGTTACATATCGAACAAATGTGGATACAACTTCCTCATCTCGTCTTCCAATTCCCATGTCGTGTCTGAACCCTTCCGATGCTTCCACTGAACTCTTACTTGACGAACCGTTTTATTCCGTAGCTGCTTTTCATTCGTATCCACAATGGCAACTGGCTCTTCAATGTAGTTCAGTCGATCATCTACCTCAATGTCATCCAAAGGAACATGCGCCTGCTCGTCTGCCAAGCACTTCCTAAGATGTGACACGTGGAAGGTAGGATGAATCCCGTTCAGCTCCTCTGGTAGGTCCAGTCGATACGCGACTTTCC
Source organism: Mikania micrantha (assembly GCA_009363875.1). Lineage (NCBI taxonomy): Eukaryota > Viridiplantae > Streptophyta > Magnoliopsida > Asterales > Asteraceae > Mikania > Mikania micrantha. The sequence continues at coordinate 35,904 of SZYD01000818.1, read as the reverse complement.
CTACCCTTGCTTTTATCTGGAACGGTCCAATGTACCTCGGACTCAACTTCCCTCTTTTTCTGAATCGAATGATCCCCTTCCATGGTGATACTTTCAGCAACACTCGATCGCCAACATCAAACTCGATTGGTCTTCGGCGCTTGTCGGCGTAAGACTTTTGGCGATCTTGTGCAGCTTTCATACGTGCTTTTATCACCCGTAGCTTTTCTGCCATATCAATCACGGTAGCCTTGTTTCCCATTTCTTTCTGCCCAACTTCACCCCAGCACACCGGGGTTCTACATCGTCTTCCGTACAACGCCTCATATGGGGGCATTCCGATGCTGGAGTGGTAGCTTTTGTTATAAGAAAACTCCACCAATGGCAAGTGGTCATCCCAGCTCCCTCCAAAATCGATAATGCATGCCCTAAGCATATCCTCCAACGTTTGGATAGTCCTTTCTGACTGTCCATCAGTCTAAGGGTGATAGGCGGTACTGATATTTAACCTCGTTCCCATGGCATCATGAAACTGCTTCTAGAATCTGGAAGTAAACCTCGTATCCCGATCTGACACAATAGAGACAGGAACTCCGTGTCTAGTCACAATCTCCTTCACAAACAACTCAGACAACCTTTCAGATGTATACGTTTCCCTGATAGGGAGGAAGTGTGCACTCTTCGTCAGCCGGTCCACAATCACCCGAATGGTATCATGTCGTTTAGCTGTCCTCGGTAGCTTGGTGATGAAATCCATGGTGATGTGTTCCCATTTCCATTCCGGTATCTCAAGAGGTTGCACATATCCGTATGGCTTCTGATGTTCAGCCTTCACTTGCGCACAAGTAAGGCATCGGTTCACATACTGCATTACGTTAAACTTCATACCCGGCCACCAATAGTCTTTTCGAAGATCTTGATACATCTTCGTCGCACCGGGATGCACCGAATAACGTGATTTGTGGGCTTCGTCTAAAATTCTCGCTCGAATGTCCCCATTTCTGGGCACCCACATACGACCGAATCGTACTTTCACATCGTGATCATTGTCTTCCAAGTTCTTGACTTGCCCGAAGACACGTTCAAAACCCACATTCTCTTCTTTCAATCCTTCCTGTTGCGCCTGCTTGAGCTCATTCAGAAAGTCTGGCGTTATCACCAAACTATACGATTTTACTCGTATGGCAGGATGATCAGTCTTACGACTCAGAGCATCTGCCACCACATTGGCCTTTCCCGGGTGATATAGAATATCACAATCATAATCCTTTAGCAGCTCAAGCCATCGTCTCTGCCTCATGTTCAAATCCTTTTGCTCGAAGAAGTACTTCAAGCTCTTGTGGTCGGTATAGATGGTACTCCGTACTCCATACAAGTAGTGCCTCCATATTTTCAATGCAAACACCACTGCAGCGAGTTCAAGATCATGGGTGGGGTAGTTAGCCTCATGAATCTTTAGCTGGCGCGAAGCATAAGCTATCACCCTTCCCCTTTGCATCAGTACGCATCCCAACCCTTGTCGTGATGCATCGGCATACACAACAAGATCATCATTCCCATCCGGCAGTGCTAGAACAGGAGCTTGGGTAAGTTTCTCCTTTAGCACTGAAAACGCTTGTTCTTGGTTTGGACCCCATTCGTACTTTACGTCTTTCTTCGTGAGCTTTGTCAGTGGCGTCGCTAGCTTGGAGAAGTCTTGAATAAATCTCCGATAGTAACCGGCCAAACCAAGAAAACTGTGTACTTCCGTAGGTGACTTCGGAGGACTCCATTTCATAATCGTTTCAACTTTAGCTGGATCTACCATAATGCCTTCTGGGTTCACCACGTGGCCCAGAAACTGTACCTCTCGCAACCAGAAAGCGCATTTGGAGAATTTAGCATAAAGTTTCTCTTTCCTCAGGATCTCCAATACCTCACGTATGTGGCAAGCATGGTCTCCCTTGCTCTTTGAATAAATCAAAATATCATCAATAAAATCTATCATCGATCGGTCCAGCATCGGTCGACATACTCTGTTCATCAAATCCATAAATGCTACGGGAGCATTCGTCAATCCAAACGACATAACGAGAAACTCGTAATGTCCATAACGCGTACGGAAAGCAGTCTTTGGAATATCCTGCTCTCGAACTTTCAACTGATGGTAACCGGATCGGAGATCTATCTTTGAGAACCAGCTTGCACCTTGCAATTGATCGAACAAGTCATCAATTCTAGGTAGAGGATACCTGTTCTTTACGGTCAACTTATTCAGTTCCCTGTAATCAATACACATACGCATACTTCCATCTTTCTTCTTAACGAACAGCACCGGTGCTCCCCACGGAGAGACACTCGGTCGTATAAAACCTTTATCAAGGAGTTCTTGTAGCTGGGTCATCATTTCCTTCATCTCAGTTGGAGCTAAACGGTAGGGTGTTTTGGCAACGGGTTGTGCCCCCAGCACTAAGTCGATCTGGAACTCAATTTCCCGTTCGGGTGGTAATCCAGGCAATTCCTCAGGGAATACATCGGGGAAGTTACACACCACGGGAACATCATCAATCGTCCTCATATCCGTACGTTCCTCAATCGCGTAGGCCAAGTAGGCTACACACCCTCGCCTCATCATAACATCAGCCTTGATCATCGAAATGATCTTTGGCGCATACATCGCTTTATCACCATAAACCGTCACGGAGCTCCCATCCATCGCACGTAGACATATCATCTTTCGTCGACACACAATGTTAGCCTCATATTTGGCTAACCAGTCCATACCCAAAACCACATCGAATCCTCCTAAGGTAATAAGAAACAATCGGACAGAGAACCTATGACCTTCTATCTCAACATAACAATCATCAATAGCCTCAGTCACCCTGGTCATCTTACCAATAGCCGTCTCTACATCAAATACCCGATCTATCTTCTTAACCTTCCCAGATAACCCATCACAGAAAGTAGAAGACACAAAACTCATACTGGCACCAGAATCAAACAATACAGAAGCAGGAATATTGTTGATAGAAAAGGTACCTGTGACCACATCAGGGTCCTCAATCGCATCATCCTTCGTCATCGTAAAGGCTCGTGCTTTAGCCTTCTGCTTCTCCTTTCCTTTCTCCTCTTTCTTACCCGAGCCCGAAGCATCGGCCCGTGGTTGTCTACAATCTTTGGACAGATGTCCCATCCCGTTGCAGTTGTAGCATCTCATAGCACCGGGGCAATTGGCTGAAAAATGCCCCACCTTTCCACATCGAAAGCATAAGTTTGTGCCCACATGGCACAGCCCAGAGTGGCTCTTGCCACACTTACGGCATAGACCTGTTTCCTCTCGATTGATCTTCTTGCCAGAAGACTTTCGTTGGTCTGTTCGACCCCTCTTAGTCCCGGAAGACTCTTTCACCCTGGTTTCCTCTTTCACTGGCTCATCGGCCATCACATCATCCCATACAATACCACTGAGTTCAACAGTGGAGTCAAAGGTCTTAGGAGCATTGGCCTTCACATGAATCCGAACCTTGGGAGGCAAACCCTCCATGTACAACTTCACCCTACGTTCCTCAGTAGAAACCAGATGAGGAACGAGTCTTGCCATCTCATTGAACCGTGAAGTGTACTGCCTGTGAGTCAGACTTCCCGCTTTCAGCACCAGAAACTCCCTTTCAACCTTATCCAGCTCATTCTTGGGACAGAACTGCTTAGTGACCAGTTCCTTTAGATCATCCCAAGTCATCTTCTCCATATCGGCTGCAGCTTTAGACTGCTTAATGGTGTTCCACCAGTGAAGTGCCTCCTCGACAAAGGAGTGAGCTGCAAACTTGACAGCTTGGTCGACTCGGCATTCACTGATGGAGATAACAGCCTCCATAGCAGATATCCAGTGGCAGGTGGCCACAGCATCCTTCTTACCATCGAAGGTCGGTGGGTTGCATCCTTTGAAGGACTTGTAGTCACAGCCCTTCAGTTTCCCAGTCATAGAGTCGCCGCTCTTAGTCTCAATGATCACCACCTCATCTTCTTTAGTACTCTCCTTAGTTCCTTCAGACTTGTCTTTTAGAGCATCCTTCAGTGCCTTAGCAATCAAGGCTGGTAGCTTCTCATCCATGATCTTGTAGACCTCATCAGAAATAGCCTTCACTACAGCAGTCTCAAGAGTGAACTCTTCTTCATTCTCTGGTTGCTCGTTGTGCTCGTGGTCGTCTTCATTGACGGGTTCTTCACTCTCGACACGTGGTTCTTCAGGTTCCTGTGGTTGCTTACGTGGTCTACCCTTTTGTCCAGCCATCTAACTATCTACAGGATGCAACAATTGATGAGTCAGTATAGGAGTCAGTTTAGCACGAAATAAGCTTTGTAAATCGTTAATGACGTTGATCAAGTGCTATTAACCATTTACCCAACTCATAGGCTCTAAACGTTTCCCATCCCACCTCTTCAATGTGCATGACACAAACTACATACATAACCTTACATCTAACCCTTAACTCATACATAAACAATCCGCTCGTGGCATTCGTTCATCCGTGGTTGGCAATCCGCGTCACTTAATCCCATTCTCAGTTTAAGTCTTAGCATTCGGGATGCTAAGATCTCTCAAACTATGGCTCTGATACCAACTTGTGGGGCCCCGAAACCGGGCACCTCACAGAGGTTGGTTTCGTCATAACACATAGCTCTTAAACTAAAAACTTTCATAATCATGCAGCGGAAATGTAAACATAGTTTGATAAACAGAATTCAATAAAGTGTCTGTATCAAAATCATATCGAATTGCCAAAGCCAACGGGTCGTCTGGATTGATGCCCAAGCTCCATGCCTTCTCCTATCATAGCTTTAACCTGACATACATGCTAAATCAAGTCAGCTTACGCTAGTGAGTTCTAGTTTTCGTAAAACAACCTTAAACATACATATCATAAACATCATTTCATACACATAGTCCATAACCTTAGCACATATCGTCATTTCCATCATCGTCATACGTTCCACTGTCACCATACGAACAGTGGGCTTATGCCGGCACAAGGCTCCATGTTTATAGTCCGATCGACTCTTACCATGTTTATAGTCCGATCGAATCTTACCATGTTTATAGCCCGATCGGCTCTTACCATGTTTATAGCCCGATCGGCTCCATGTTTATAGCCCGGTCGGCTCCATGTTTATAGTCCGGTCGACTCTCTTGTTTATAGTCCGGTCGACTCCATGTTTATAGCCCGATCGGCTCTTACCATGTTTATAGCCCGATCGGCTGTTCATATCCTGATACAATCAGGTCATCATTCATATTCACCCAGTACAAGTACCGGAGCATCATCATTCACACATATCCTATAGCACGTATAGGGACATCATTCATTCCTCATACATGATACACTAGCATCATACCGTCATTCATCACAATCCTCATACATTTCATGCTAGCATTATAACGTCATTCATCGGGTTAATCATGGCATCTTAGGCATGTCATACTAGCCTCATTTCATCATACCATCATAACATACTAGCATCATTTCATCATACCATCATAACATACTAGCATCGTTATCATATCATAACATCATGGTATCATACTATCATCCTAGCCACCTAGGACCTTGCCATATCCCTATAACTATTCTCATAGTTATCATCATGAAGCATGTGATCATAAAGTCATCATCATATCATATGCTAGCATAATTATCATGTCATGTTATTCATCATCATAACTCACTTATCATGCATTCATCATACTTAGCATACTTTCATGCATACACCATGATAACACATAAACATGCATACATAGCCAGGGCATATCATCATTCATTCATCATCATCACAAGCACATAGCATCATAGACATAACAATAAGCATGTATGTCAGCCCAAAACATCAAACATAAAAGAGGGCGTCTAGAACTCACCTGATAGTAGACTCCTGTTTTCCTTAGCCGAACTCCTTAGCTAGGACTCAAGGAACCTACATCATTACATCGTCTCATCACATACCATTCTTAGACTTAGGATATATCCTAAGTCCTCATAGCCTACTAGTTCCCCCCTCATAACTTCAAGTCCTCGAACTTGGATAGTATACGAAATACCCATGTACACGAAATCCCTGTATTCGAAATTAGTGTACACGAAGTAACCTTTGTACACGAAATGGCCATGTACTCGAATTACCCATGTACTCGAAATACCCATGTACTCGACATACCCATGTACTCGAAATACCCATGTACACGAAATACCCATGTACACGAAATTCTAAGTATGATTTCGAGTACCCTTAGTGTATAGCTTCGTGTACTCATCATTTCGTTATTAGACATCTCAGAAATTCATCTAAGGCCTTGGGGAGCTAGTTCTAGGTTCCTTAGGTTGTTACCAACGTATTGGAACCTCAAAGTTACGAACTTTATGCATAAAGGTGTGAGCTTTATGCATAAGTTCACTCTTTGTTTAACCATCCTAACTTTTGCATAAAAATCCTAGCTTTTTGGGTTGGAACACTTACTTGAAGTTGAAGGATCACTCCTGTAGATTCCCGTGTGTTTCCTCCTTCGTTTGGTCGATCAAAGCTCGATTCTTGAACTTCTTGGACTTAAACTTCGAGTACTCGAGAGCAGATGAGCTTCCAGCCAAAGTCTGTCACGCTTCCCAAGGCACTCCTATTTATAGGCGGTGTCCTTGTACTCGAAACCGGAACAGAATTTCGAGAACAAGAGTACTCGAATTCGGATGTACACGAAAATCTGGTGTACTCGAAATTGGGTTCGAGTACATGAACTCGGATTTTAACTTAGTTATTTTCCGCACATTTTCCAACAAATTAATTATCCGTTACCCATTCGTAAGTTCGGATAACTTGCATTTAGAAAATTTGGGATGTTACAATTTAAAAGCGTTTGAAAAAGAGTAAAGAGGGGCCGTAAACTCACCTTAGTAATGTGAATGAAAGTATGCGTAAGCTCCTCGAGAAAGTAGTGCGTCGGTCATCGGCAACCTATATCGTACACCGTACGTGAGTTTGTGTAAGTGACCGTGCTCGTGTTTGTGCCCAACAACCCTTGGTTGTTCATGTTTGTCCGTGTTGGTCCACAATGACCGTGTTTGCTCGTGTTGGTCCACTTTGACCGTGTTTGACCATGTTTGACCGTGTTTGACCGAAGTTGACCGTGTCAAGTCAACGACCCGTTGGTGAACCGTGTGACGGTTGTGGATCGTGTAGCAATCGTGTAAGTGCTCGTCGTGTGCAAAACGCGTACGTCGCGTATATGGACAACTTACTATTTATAGTGAGTTTCCATTTATGGAAAGTTCACAAAGCATAGCTGTTTTATGATTCTAGCATACTCATTAGTCCTACGTGATCATGTTATCACATAACACGTCATCATACGGAGTCACATAAGTTGTTTTCATCATGTTAGTACACAAAAGTTTCCTAAAATGGAAGGTTTCCATTTCTAGCATACGTGACATCGGAAACCATCTAACTTAGCATCTAAACATCATGTTATAACATAATGAATCATTTAGCATGCTCAAATCTTTCAACACGTTGACAAATCCGTTTCTGTAACAATAAAGTTACTAAATATAGTAACTTTCTAGTTTTGCATAGAAATGACTATTTTAACATTTTTAATCCTATTTTCTCAACATCAATCATCATAATGATTAATCTAGCATCATTTAATCATGTATATATAACCAAATTTATCATCTAGCAATATATTGTCTCAAAAAGTTACTAAATATAGTAACTATGTTGTAAAATGACCAAAACATTATCAAATCACATTTTAAACATTCTAATCATCATATTAACATCCTAGCATCAATTCCATATACATGCATGTCTACCATATCATTCATAACATCATTTTACAAACAAAAAGTTTCTATAAATAGAAAGAGTGTCAAAAATCATCATTTTAATCTTTACAACATCATCTAGGCATGTAATAATCATCCAATATCATCAAGATGCATATTTAAACACTGAAAATTATCTCTATCATCATGGATCATGCATGCATGGACATATAACATTATCTATTATCATTTTAAGCATCAAGACTCATACCCATCATCTTAGATCATTATAAAATACCATTACAACACCATAGATCATCAAGAATCATGTTAAAACTAACAAACCCAGAAGTAAAAACTCGTGCATGTGAGCCTTGGGTGCTTGCATGTGAGATTTATACATGCATGTGTGTGTAATAGTGTGAAAATCGTATTTTGAGCTATAAGGGATGTGGGGACTACCTTCTAAGCCTTTTGAACTCCTGAGATGGTGCTTCTACAGCTCCTGGAACTCCTGAATCGTTGGTCTTGACAAGAGCAAGAAGGTGGTGTTGAGAGATGGTGGTTTAGGAGACTTGTTTCAATGTTCTTGAGCTTCAATCCCACCTTCAATGGCTTCCAAGCATGAAGATGGGGTGTAACAGAGGTTCTGGAGCGAAAATGGCCGCAGGGTGGCGTGTGGGTGCAAGTAAAATGATGAGAGGATAGTATAGGCATCATTTGTCTTGGATTTATAAGATTTTGTCGACCGGGCGGTGTCGCGTACCGCGATGGTGCTTTCAAATTGTCTCTGCGTACCACGGCGGATTTCGGGAGTCAACACTCCGCGATGTTTGTCGCGTATCGCGGATGAGCTTCTTGTTGGGCCACCGCGTACCGCGGTGGGCTCCTGGAGAGCCCAATAAGCCCTTTTTATTGGATTCGATCCGTTCGTCACCGTTTTCACGCTTCCGAACTATCGTTTGGCCTTGTTTGAACTTCCTAGTTCAATGTGTGAGTGTTTCGTGAGGTTTCGAGTGTTGTGCTACACAATTGTGCTTGACGTTCACCAACGTTCGTGTGTTTTGACACGTGTGTGCTGTTTGCCGATAATTCCACGAATTATCTAGTCATGTGTCAATGTTCGTACTGTCCTGCCACGTGTCACACTAAATTAATCTAATTCTAGTGCCACGTGTACATAATGCATTTAAATAAATAAGGTGCTGACCTGGAAATTACGGGGTGTCACATGGTGAAATATGAGGAAGAAGAGTAATTCTTCTATCTTATATCGCGTTTCGATCCCGAGTGCTCGGTTTCGTTTTTATTGCGATAACAATTATAAAATGCTCGCTTTTGTTCATAAAATATATTTAAAACATAAGTCATTTCAATAAATATGTTTCGTTGTCACCAAATGATTTTAACTAATATTGTTTCATAAAACGATTTCGAATAAAGTTGTTTCGTAAAACAGTTTTTGTTTTATTTTCGTTAACTTATTCATTCAAATAAACAATTTATTCGGATTTAATTTAGGTTGTGATTCCTAATAAATATTTTTAGTTTTCAGTTATCAATTTAATATCGTTAAATATTATTTAATTATCTCGTCGAAACGCATTACTTACGTACGTATTCGTAAAGATCGTCACCTTTGCGAATCCGACGCTCGTATCGTATTTCGATTTGATTTACAATTTATGGAATATCGTTTCAGAATATTATTCTTAATAAGCATATTCGTGTGAATCGTCATCCACGCGAATACATTTATCAAGTTAATATTTCTGAATTAATATTCGCGTTTTAGTTATATTCGTAACCTCATCGTCGCGTAATTATTTCCAATTATCCTTTCATTATTTTATTAGTTTTAATATTATAAATTCCAATCCAAAACCCACTAAACCATATCACTGACACATCCGTGATAAACCGAAATATGCATATGTATAGGGCATATGTAGGGGTCAGTCGCAACTGCCCCAGCCACCGTCCCACCGCTATTTCGATAAACCATGACCATGTGTCCTTGACTATGTTTTGTAACCAAACAACAACCAACTCAAACTCTTTTCCATTTCGAAACCAACAATCCATAATTTCGTGAATTCAGCTGCGATAAACTCACTGGTTCAGTTTAGTTGGGTTACAACTAAACTTTCCATGGTTTACGCGTATAATAATATATTCTCAATGTATACCAATTATCAGTAATAATTATCAAGTAGTGTATCCAATAATTCATTATCATTTATAATTATCATATCAGGTCATAACAATACAATCTTACAGATGTACGGACAACCTGAAGTACAGTGATGTTACACAGCACTCAGAGAAGGATTGGAAGTAATGTGTGATGCCTCAACAAAGGCATTCTTCCAAAAGCAAGAGACTCCCTCTCCTCCATCCAGTCCCTCATATGATAACATACCCATATCCTCAGTGATCATAATCAAAAGAAGTCACACAAAGCAACAAACCACCAATGATTATCCTGAGGAAGAACCAAGGATGGAAGAAAATAGAGAAGAAGAGGTGGTAGATAAGTCAGAGGCTACAGGAATGGGTCCTGCAGCAGGACCTAAGGTCACTGCAGAACCTGAAGCAGCAGTGGCTTCTCATGAAGCAGAAGTGGCCTCTCCTAAAGCAGCAGAGGTCACTCCTGAAGCAACTAGAGCTGAGGAGCATGAGAGAGAGCAGGAATAGAGTCAACACTCAGGTCAGATCATTCCTTATAGAAAGTGTGGACCTTTCAGAAGATGGAAGTCCATAGCCAGAAGAAGACCTGAGGAAATGCCCAAGAGTGTGTATTCCCTATGGTTGAATGGAGCATTTCATCCCTGGAGAATAAATTTGTGTTAAAATACTGCAATGGAAACATAGTGAAGCTCAAAGAGTATGATGTCCGTTCATCGATAATATCAACGTTGCTATCGGGGTACGATCCAAAAAGTTACACTTTGGAAGATAATAATGTGATTGTGTCTAAAATTTGTTTTAGACATATTCAATTTCACGAATTATATAAAGTGGTGTGTTATTATTATTTGTGAAATAATAATAACATTGGGGAATTAATTATTGTGATAACTAATTATAATTAAATTGATAAAGTTTAATTAGTTAAACTTTAGTCATTTAATTAAATATTGCTAACTAGTTGCTATTTAGTAATAAGGAGAGTAGTAATTAAATGGTTTAATTACTAAAATGAAGTTAATTAAATTAAAAGAGTTTAATTTAAATTAACATGTGAAATAAAAGGTGGGAAACCAATTTTGAATTGGTAGTCAAAAGATCCTATTTTTATGGATCTAATCGTTGACTTTAAAATGGTGGGAATTAATTTTGAATTGGTAAATTCAAAATTCCTAGAAAAGTGGATCTTCATTTGACTATAAATGGAGATCCAACCTACCACTTTTTGATACACAATTTCTCTCACTCACTCCCCCACTCCTCCTCTTGGTGGCCGAAACCCATCCCCTCTCCTCTTGGATTTTCGGCCAAAGCACCACCACCCACCACCACCATAGGCGAACCACCAAGGGTGGTTTTGGAGCGCGCGGTTGTTACGGTGATACACGATAGAGATCGTGGTTCGTGATTAAGTCATCTAGCGAGACTACTATCGAATGCAAGGTGTGTTTTTGGAGATTCTTCATTGAGGTCAATTCTAAACACACTATGGTTGTTTTGTTTATTCGTATGTAACTGGATTCCTGGTTTTGTGAATTTTGTTTATGAAACAAAATGTGTAACCTAATCGCTTCCGCTATCGTAAAATCTCATTTTATAATTAATATGATTAATTAAAAAAACTTTAAAAAGGTTACTACAATTCCCAACAGTGGCATCAGAGCCGCTTTTACACGCGAATAAACATTTTGTAAATCGATCTTGTGTTTTTATTTGTCAAAAAAAAAACATTTTGTTTGACAAAAGATCAAGCCTTTGATTGTTTGATTGTGACTATGATGATTTGAGCCCTAGGTTTGACCCATTTGAATGGTTGTAATGTTTTGGTTTTTCATTTTGATTGGATGTATGTTTTACGGGCATTTGGACCCGATGTAATAGATTAGATTTCTATTTTTTTTTGTAAATAGATAGAATTTATTTATGTAACCGATCAAATGGATTTGAAGACCAAAATGAAGACATTCAAGGAGCATAAAGATAGAGATCTTGGACCAAGTGGGAGATTACAATCAAGGCCTTGATTTGTAAACCCTAGACCTAATTCGGTTTACGTTTAATGGCTCGAACGAAACCGAATAAATTAGATTATGGCTCAAATCATAGTTATATATTTTTGTTGTTTGTGGTTGTGAATATTTAGGAAATATGAAACTAACAAAAACAAAATATTTGTAACAATTTAAAAAAAATAGTAAATATAAAAGGAGTTTTATAATTACTATAAAGGCATTTAAATAAAAGGTTTTTTTATTTAAACGATAAAACAGATTATAAAATAAAAGTGTTTATTTTATAATAATATTTTAAACCTGTTAGTTTAAAATCGGTTCGCGTAAACTACTGACTTAGATTAAAATAGGGTATATAAAATTAATCAAGTCGAGTGTTTGAAAGGAGTTTCAAACAAACGCAAACCACATGTAAAATTGGATTTTACTAAAAGAAATTGCACGACTTGTTTCATGCTACAAGTCGTCCAATATGTTTTTGACCCGAATGGTAAATAAACATAAAAGAAATCCCAATTATTAAAAATGGATATTCTGCACCATCCTTAATGAGTAACACTTTAACCAATTTATCTGAACCCTCGATGTTAGAGATTTACCCTGCATCCGGGCCTACGGTTTTGGTAAAAGGAAAAATCGCGATTCCTAAGTTACTTAGGCTGGTTTTTCAGTTACAAATTAAGGAGGAATATCACTTAAAGAGTTAAGTAGGTGCAATTGGGGTTAAACGTACAAATGGTCGACTATACCCGTCAACCAGCCCCAAAACCGAGAGTTGTGTCGAGACACAATAGGTAATCGTTACCTACGTGTCTAGTCATAACAATGGAGAGTGCTAAAGCCATTCATTGATTATAACGAAGCAGGATCTCATTCCTAATAAAATATTTTGTGTATGGGTCATAATATAATTGGGACAAGCATGAAAATACTGAATTCAATAATGTTGAAATTTGTAGATGTCTGCTGACACAAACTTCACTAATTCCTCGTTTACTCTTAAGTCTATCATTGAGAAAGATAAGCTCAACAACTCCAACTTCATGGATTGGTATCGTAACCTGAGAATTGTTCTCAGGGCGGACAACAAGTTGTATGTCCTTGAAACACCAATCCCAGAAGAACATGTGAATGCTACGGGTGCAGCCTGTAAAGCCTATGACAAACATGTAGGTGATTCTGTCAAGGTTTCTTGCTTGATGTTTGCTTCCATGATTCCAGAACTCCAAAAGAGTCTGGAACACATGAAGGCATATGAAATGATTCAGCATCTGTGGGAAATGTTTCAACAACACAGTCGATATGAACGCTTTGAAGTGATAAGATCACTCTTAGGTTGTCACATGCAAGAAGGTTCTTCGGTTAGTACTCATGTACTAAAGATGAAGGGTTTCATTGATCATCTAGCACGTCTTGAGTGTCCACTGACAAATGAATTAGCTGGGGATATTATCCTCAATTCATTGCCAAAGTCATATGACCAGTTCACTTTGAACTATAATATGAATGCTTGGAACAAGACTATCCCAGAGTTGCATATGATGCTTAAAACTGCTGAGATGAATATACCAGGCTCTAACAAAGCTGGTTCAGTGTTGATGATCAAAGGGGGTCAAGTTGAGAAATCCAAAGGTAAGGGCAAGAAGAGCATGAAAGGTAAGGGCAAGGGCAAAGGCAAGGTTGTTGCCAAGACCAAACCTCTAAAGGATGCCAAATGCTTTCATTGTGATGAAACTGGGCATTGGAGGAGAAACTGCCCAAAATACCTAACTGAGACAAAGCAGAAGAAGGGTTCTACTGCAAGCACCTCAGGTATTTTCGTTATGGAAATCTTCTCTTTTTCTAGCAAATGTTGGGTGTTTGACACCGGATGTGGTTCTCACATATGCAATGATTTGCAGGGACTAAGGAAGGTTAGGAAACTGAAAACCGGCGACCTGGAACTCCATGTGGGAAATGGACAAAAGGTTGCAGTCAAGGCAGTAGGAGAATACGTTCTTTTCCTACCTAATGGTTTAGAACTTGTTCTGAACAATGTTTGTTTTATTCCTAGTTTGACTAGGAATATTGTTTCAGTTTCAGCTTTGTGTGAACATGGCTTTAAGTATGCTTTTAATGACAATGGTTATTTTTCTGCATATTTGAATGGTGTGTTTTATTTTGATGCAAAGCCTCATAATGGAATCTATGAGATAGATGTCCATGCTAATAACGAAATATACAATATCTCCAATAAAAGTATGAAATTGGATTTCAATGATACGTACTTATGGCATTGTAGGCTTGGACACATTAACAAGAATCGCATGAAGAAACTCCAAACCTCAGGAATATTAGATTCAACTGGTTCGAAATCTTTTGATGAATGCGAATCATATTTAAGTGGAAAGTTGACTAAAAAACCCTTTAAAGGGAATAGTCAAAAAGCCAAGGATCTACTTGAGATAATACATTCAGATGTATGTGGTCCATTCAGAACCACTACCAGAAATGGAGAAAGATACTTTGTTACATTTACTGATGATTTCAGTAGATATGGTTATGTTTATCTTATGAAGCATAAACATGAAACGTTTGAAATGTTCAAGCGATACCAAAACGAAGTACAAAATCAGTTAGGTAAAACAATTAAGATACTTCGATCGGATCGAGGAGGTGAATATCTTAGTCAAGAATTTGATGAACATCTGACAAATTGTGGAATTGTTTCACAACTTTCTCCCCCTGGAACACCACAATTAAACGGTGTGTCTGAAAGGAGAAATCGAGCTCTATTAATTATGGTTCGAACAATGATGTGTCGTACAAACTTACCTCACTCCTTTTGGAGTTTTGCTCTTGAAACCGCCGCACGAATTGTTAACTTAGCTCCAACAAAAAAGGTTGAAAAGACACCATATGAGATATGGCATGGGAACAAACCCAATGTGTCTTATCTTAAGGTATGGGGATGTAACACGTATGTTACACGAGAGTCTCAAGACAAACTATACCCCCGAGGCGATAAAGTTGTTTTCGTCGGATACCCTAATACAATCGGTTTTTATTTCTACAATCCCAATGAAAATCGTGTTTTCATTAAGAGGAGAGCTACCTTTTTGGAAAAGGAACTGTTAGCTAGAGGGATTGGAGAAAATAATGTGGATTTAGATGAAATCCGTGAATCTCAAATAACCGATACACTAGCTAGTACATCCAGACAACATAGTGATGTTGAACTTGAATCTGAAAGGACTCAAGAGATGGATATAACTCCAAGCATCCGTAGAAGTACTAGAGATCGACATGAGCCTGATAGATATATTGGACTTCATGAAAATGTCGACAGCTTGATTGTTGATCAAGCTGAACCTACTTCTTACAAAGATGCCATTATGGATTCGGAATCCACAAAATGGCAGGATGCTATGAATGCAGAGATGCAATCCATGTATGAAAACCATGTACGGGACTTGGTTGAACTTCCTCCCGAGTGTCGGACTGTAGGATGTAAATGGATCTTCAAAAGGAAGACTGACATGGATGGAAATGTACAAACCTACAAAGCTAGGCTAGTAGCAAAAGGTTTCACACAAACTCAAGGTGTTGATTTTGAAGAAACCTTTTCACCAGTAGCCATGCTTAAATTAATTAAGAATCTTATTAGCCATAGCTGCATATTATGACTATGAAATATGACAAATGGATGTCAAAACCACATTTCTAAATGGACATCTTACTAAAGATGTCTATATGGTGCAACCTGAAGGTTTTGTAGATCCAAAGAATTCTAATAAGGTTTGTAAGTTGAATAAGTCCATTTATGGACTAAAACAAGCATCTCAGAGTTGGAATATTCGTTTTGATCAGAAAATCAAAGAGTTTGGTTTTATCAAGAATGAAGACGAACCTTGTGTTTACAAGAAGGCTAGTGGGAGCTATGTTACCTTTCTGATCTTGTATGTGGATGACATACTGATCATTGGAAACATTATACCTATGCTAAAAGATGTAAAATCTTGGTTAAGTAAATGTTTCGCAATGAAAGATCTTGGCGATGCCGCTTATATTCTAGGAATAAAGATCTACAGAGATAGATCTAGACGACTCATTGGGTTAAGTCAAAGTACATACATTGATAAAGTTCTTAAACGTTTTTCAATGCAAGATTCCAAGAGAGGAACCTTACCCATGGCACATGGTACAATACTTAGTAGTAGCCAATCTTCTAAAACTAATGAGGAGAAGAAGAAAATGGAAAGAGTTTCATATGCTTCTGCAATTGGTTCAATTATGTATGGCATGTTATGTACTAGACCCGATGTATCATTTGCCTTGAGTATAACTAGTAGATACCAGCAAAATCCTGGTGAAAGTCATTGGACTGCTGTGAAGAACATATTAAAGTACTTGCGAAGAACTAAAGATATGTTCTTGATCTATGGAGGAATGGAAGAAGAGCTGGCTGTAAGGTGTTACACAGACGCTAGCTTCCAAGCAGATCGAGATGATTCTCGATCAGAATCAAGGTATGTGTTTACCCTCAATGGTGGAGCTATCACTTGGAGGAGCTCGAAACAAAGTGTTGTTGCTCAATCCATGACAGAGTCTGAATACATTGCTGCTTCGGAAGCTGCAAAAGAAGCTGCTTGGATGAAGAAATTCATGACTGATCTCGGTGTTGTTCCTAGTATTAGGAAACCAATAGAGATATTATGTGACAACACTGGTGCTATTGCTCAGGCAAAGGAGCCAAGGTCACATCATAAGTCAAACATACTCAGACAGTTTCACTACATTAGGGAAGTAGTGTAAAGAGGAGACATCAAGATAGACAAAAATCACACAGATCAAAATCTAGCGGATCCCTTTACTAAGCCTATGCCTCTATCTAAACACGAGGAGCATATTGCGAAGATAGGTCTTAGGGTTGCTAGTGATTGGATTTGATCTGTATTTACTATTTGGGTGCTTTCGAAATAAAGTTACATCGGATATTCATTTTGATTTAATGGTTAAATGCATAATAAATATTGTTTCTTTATTCGATATTTTGTACATTTTAGTATCCTTGAATATGGTATTCTAAATGTCCGTAGTCGATCAGATTCATGGGAATCAATCTGAATTAAGACTACTTGAATGCTTGGTTAGTTTATAAGATAAAAGCTCAAAGGGTTGAGGACCAAGATTCATAGACATACATTAGAAAATGATGTCGGACGTAACTCGTTTCAAAACGTTCTTCATGGATCATTGTCATAAGAAGTTTTGAATATGGTATGATCTATACATATCCTAAGACCTAAGGAGCATATTAGAACTGACATTAGTCTAAGGCCGTTCTTTGATCTTATCTAACGCTGTTCTGAAAATGGGCAGTAATAAGGATATTTGATTGGGAATGGTTCTGAAACTAAGTGGGAGTTGTATGCTGCCGAAGGGATTCTATACTCTTATATGATTAAGAGATGATATTCTGGTGCCCTCGTTAATTTAAACTGGTGTAAATGCATGGCCGTGCTCAAACTAAGAGTAGTTTGTTAGACCATTTTAAATTGGAGAACGAGAATCAGAATGTTTGAACAACATATGAGAATGAAATGTGATCCATGTCTCATGTTCAAAGAATATCAATTAGAAAGGATAAATAGATAAAGGTTACCATGGCTATAATTTTAGTTACGTAAAGAGTTACTTGAACTAAAAGTTTAGTTGACTTTAGAAGTCATACCCTACTAGGGGCAGCGCGATGCAGCTAGGTGTCCAACATTGTCTACATTGAAGGAATTATGCGATGAATCGTCCAAGTGGGAGTCTGTTGGATATATGATGTCCGATCATCGATAATATCAACGTTGCTATCGGGGTACGATCCAAAGAGTTACACTTTGGAAGATAGTAATGTGATTGTGTCTAAAATTTGTTTTAGACATATTCAATTTCATGAATTATATAAAGTGGTGTGTTATTATTATTTGTGAAATAATAATAACATTAGGGAATTAATTATTGTGATAACTAATTATAATTAAATTGATAAACATTAATTAGTTAAACTTTAGTCATTTAATTAAATATTGCTAACTAGTTGCTAGTTAGTAATAAGGAGAGTAGTAATTAAATGGTTTAATTACTAAAAGGAATTTAATTAAATTAAAAGAGTTTTATTTAAATTAACATGTGAAATAAAAGGTGAGAAACCAATTTTGAATTGGTAGTCAAAAGATCCTATTTTTATGGATCTAATCTTTGACTTTAAAATGGTGGGAATTAATTTTGAATTGGTAAATTCAAAATTCCTAGAAAAATGGATCTTCATTTGACTATAAATGGAGATCCAACCTACAACTTTTTGATACACAATTTCTCTCACTCACTCTCCCACTCCTCCTCTTGGTGGCCGAAACTCATCCCCTCTCCTCTTGGATTTTCAGCCAAAGCACCACCACCCACCACCACCATAGCAGAACCACCAAGGGTGGTTTTGGAGCGCGCGGTTGTTACAGTGATACGCGATAGAGATCTTGGTTCGTGATTCAAGTCATCTAGCGAGACTACTATCGAATCCAAGGTGTGATTTTGGAGATTCTTCATTGAGGTCAATTCTAAACACCCTATGGTTGTTTTCTTTATTTGTATGTAACTGGATTCCTGGTTTTGGGAATTTTGTTCATGAAACAAAATGTGTAACCTAATCGCTTCCGGTATCGTAAAATATGATTTTATAATTAATATGATTAATTAAAAAAACTTTAAAAAGGTTACTACAATTCCCAACAATTTTCTCTCTTCCTGCTCCATATATCTTTGATCTGGAAAACCTGCCTCTACTCAATCTAGATAATCACACTGAAGGAAGGCTCACACCAAGACTGGTCAAAAGAAGAGCTGAAACCTTAAGAAATAAGGGATATAAGTTTTGGTTGCTTCAGCCTAGGGGGAGACTGTAAGATCAATAAAGGTTGATGCTCACCAAACCATCTCTTGAACCAGTCTTGGACTCTCATAAGACAAACAGCCTTCGGAAGAGTAGAATTAACCTTCGGAAGAACTAATGCTTCCAAAGGATAATTCTCCTCTTCTGAAGGCTATACAATAGACTGAAGCTTCCAAATCCCTCCTCAGCACTTCCGAACGATTATCAGCTGCTTCCAAGACAAAGACTTCCGAAGACTTTCTCTGACGAAGATTCCGAACACTTATAGAAATAAGCAGAGCTACGTTCTCTCATTTGGACCAACAAAGGAGACATTCAGATGATAGTCAGCAGGAAAGTAGATTTGTCAGAACTACAAAAATACGAAGACTTTAATTGTGACAAATGCGTTTGATGAATACGTCAGCATTGACGGAAAGCACATATCGTCGTGCTTACAATTCATGTTGATTTAGTGATTGTGATTATTACTGGTTGAAAGAATGCGAGAAATGGTGAACGTGGAAGAAAACCGTGCGCGAAACGGAGATCCGGATTCTCTGAAATCAAAAAACGAAGAAAAATACAAAAAATTCAAAATCAGGAAGTCTTCACGGTACTCCTAGCCCCAGCTTTCCGAGCTAGGCGGTACGCGAGGAAGCAAGAAATATCAAAATTCCATGATTCGTGCGCTACGCCTAGATCCAGATGGCCACGCTAGGCGGTACACGCGGGACCAAAATTGTCAGGGACTCCGGATTCCTTCGCGGTACACCTAGCGCCAAGGCGCCCTGCTAGGCAGTACGCGAGGAATGAGGCGGTTTGAAAAACTTGTTTTCTTCATCAGAATTGCATGCAACATCTCATTCTTCTTCTTTCTTGAACTCTCAACACCTACAGACGAACAAAACGACTTTTCATCATCCAAACTCAGTTTTAGAGGCTTCTAAACCCACGGTTCGTACCAGGGAACATTGCTACAATATCTGATGATCGTTTGACAACCATAAATCTGTCAGATCGGGTAATGATTCGTTTTAACCTACTGATTTGATAATGGTTTGATTAGAACTTTTTTTGAACGTAATTCAATAGTTAGGATAGTTGATTATTGCCTAGATGATGGCTAGGAATGATTATAAACGAAGAACTCGATATGTTAACGGGTAAATCCTTGTTTTGATCCATTGTAATGCCCGGTTTTCATGGAACTATAACAATGATTATAATGGTTTAAACCATTTGATTGTGACAATGTATGTGATTAGTTTGATTAATCCTTGAGATGTAAGGTTAAATCCAAATGTTTCAAACTAATCACAATCATTAAGATAATCATTAGAACAACTATCTGGTGTTTATGATAACAGTCAGATTAGTACATTAAACATGGTTATTAAACATATTCCAATGTCACATTATGATGTTTCATGACATTTGGGCAATCAATAACAAGGATTGATCTTTCCTAAGCCATAAATTCATCTAGAAACTGTTTCAGTACTATAATCAACAACAGTACCTATTTGGTTAATTTGGGATTATTCTGATTAATCAAATGCGTCATCAACCTTGTATTAGGAACCTGAATCAGTATAGGTTCCTACATTATCATACATTGTATGATATGACATTAAATTAACTAATTAAGCATCTAATATTGGTTTGATGACTTTCACTGCAAAATTCTTTGACATTGGACGTTCAGAAAGATCTAATAGTAAATTGAAACATAAATAACTCATTAAACATAAACTAATGCAGAATCACCCTATTATTACCAGTTTGTGCGATATTCTGCTATCAGTGAGACTTCAGGTGAGTTTCGTACAACCTCTTTTCTTTTTAATGTTTTATAAACACCAGGGTATTACTGTGGAACTTTTCTCGATCATATGATATGTATCACTCTTATCTGTGTGATTTCATGTGAACTTGTTGAGAACTTGTGGATTTCATGGGATTTTTCCTGTACAGCAGAACAATATCACAGTATCTAAAAGTCCTCATTCCTTGAACTGTATCTAGTGAACCCATGTGGGGCCGAACAGGAACAATGATAGTACTATCGGCTGACAACCCATTTGCGTGTAAATGTTTGTCACCTGTTTCCAGAACTTCTTAATGTTGTGATGGACATTAAGACAATGAGGCACTAAGATATTTACCGACGAGTAGTATCTTTATAGAACAGAACGTAGTAGTCCGAAAGGAACTAGATACGGGTCCCATGGTTATCTTGAACTGTATATATCGAACATTTGCATATCATATCATATTGTTTAACTTGAACTTTACGAACTCACCAGCTTTGTGCTGACCTTTTCAAACTTAAAACTTTTGCAGGTAGACAGTGACCATCGGTGAGGCTACACTTTTGAACACTTGTAATTAAATAAATTAGTTTGTGTAATAAGGTTGTTTGTAAACTGTAAGTTTGGTTGTGATTACGAAACCCTTGTAATATGTTATTTTTAAGTTAATCTGTGTGTTGTCATCAAGTAAGTCACACCTCATCTCTAAGACATCACCACTATGCTTCCGCAACCTTCCTAGTGACCTCATCAACAGGTGACGAGAGGTAGGGGTGTGACATTAATGCCTTTTGTAGTTTAGGTATTTATTGTAAAAGTCAATGGAGTCTTTTGTATTAATTGTAATTAATATGGTTTGGCCTATCAAGGCCATAACAGATACTAGATTTAGCATTCATTTGTTTCTAGTGATTTGTCCAGCTGTGTATCCCTACGAGGATACAGCTATAGGTCTTAGTATATAATCCTTCACTTTTCATAACTTAGCAAGGCACGAGTGTATGCTTGAGCTTTAGAGTCTTGTTCACTTTTCATTTGAACGAAATATACTTTGACCTTGAAATCAACTTTATTTGTGTATTGTATTTGTTCAGCAAGTGTGAGTAAGTTGAGTTGATAGAATCTTCCGTATCTATCAAGCTCAGTAGAAGATTGCTTGTAAAAATGTTGTGTTGAATTACATAACCTGATCCAACACATATGCATATGCATATGCATATGCATATATATATATATATATATATATATATATATATATAGGATAGTGAACAAATAATAACCCACTCTTAAAGCATTAACACGGATAACTTTGTCAATATAAAGCCAAATCTTGGATTTTTTTAACACTATTGTAAGACACCTACAACACTTTCTTCTTTTATGAGTTTTTGAAAATTCATCAGCATTTGAAACGTAACATCGTTGTAAGTTTTTCACTTACAACGTTATAACAGTTTTAGACCTAAAACTTACAACGATGTTACGTCTCAAACGGTAATATATTTTCGCAAACTCATAAAAGAAGAAGGTGTTGTAGATGTCTTACAATGATGTTCAAAAAAAATCCAAGATTTGGCTTCATCCCGACAGGTTATTTCGGGTTAATGCTTTAAGAATGTGTTATTGTTTGAACACTTCCCTATATATATATATATATATATATATATACATATACATATGCATATGCATATGCATATGCATATATATATATATATATATATATATGCATATGCATATGCATATATATATATATATATATATATATATATATAGGATAGTGAACAAATAATAACCCACTCTTAAAGCATTAACCCGGATAACTTTGTCAATATAAAGCCAAATCTTGGATTTTTTTAACACTATTGTAAGACACCTACAACACTTTCTTCTTTTATGAGTTTTTGAAAATTCATCATCATTTGAAACGTAACATCGTTGTAAGTTTTTCACTTACAACGTTATAACAGTTTTAGACCTAAAACTTACAACGATGTTACGTCTCAAACGGTAATATATTTTCGCAAACTCATAAAAGAAGAAGGTGTTGTAGATGTCTTACAATGATGTTCAAAAAAAATCCAAGATTTGGCTTCATCCCGACAGGTTATTTCGGGTTAATGCTTTAAGAATGTGTTATTGTTTAAACACTTCCCTATATATATATATATATATATCATCTAATGGTTGCTAACCCATGTAAAACCAAATACCACATTAACTATTATTCAATGGTTAATCTAAAAAGTTAAGTGCATAAGATCGTGTCACGTGTCATTAGTATCTTTAAATATGTACGTGAGAACATAGAATACATTTTGTACCCTTTCAAAAAGTTTGATTTAATATGATGGTGACAAATATGATCATCAAATATATTTTAATCAGTCTAATTTTTTATACAAAGTTTACCCACTTTTTTAAAAACTTATAACCTTTTTATAGTATACTATTTTTTTTTATAAAAATTGCATCTTTATACTCGCCTCATTTATCTTTAATTCCGTTATAGTTTTGACTATGTTTTTAAATTTATTCCAGATGTCTCGTATTTACATCATTGTAACAAATCTTGAATACGCTAGATTTACATCACATAAAAGACTATTTACATTAATTTAATGACTCATAACAAATTTTTAGTCCAAAATCAATCAAAAATCATGTTTGTCTTAAATTTGTAACAAGTTTTAACAAATTTTAATCTACGTTGCTGTAAAGTAAAATGTGGGTTATGTTATATCATTTATTTAATTACAGTGATGTAATATACCGTTGTTGGTAAAAAAATTCAAACTAGCATGTTATGTTTATGCTCATCACATTGATGTAAATACAGAGTATCTGAAAAAAAAATAAAAAAACCTAGTCGATGTGGTTTACGTTGTATCATTTATTTAGTTACAGTGATCTAACATACGAGTTAGGCTAACCTTATGTCATTTTAGTTAATTATAGTGATGTAATTAATGTTATTAGAAAAAAATTCAAAATAATGTGTTATTTTATATTCCTACATTAATGTAAATACAGGGAATCCACAAAAATATAAAAAAAAAAAGTAGTCGAGAATATAACCGAATAAAAGAGAAATAAAACAAGTATAATGATGGGATATTTATAAAAATAATATAGTATAAAAATTTATGATTGTTTAAGAAAGATTGGGTAAACTTTATATGAAAAAATTAGATTGATTAAAATATATTAGATGATAACCCTTGAGACCGCAATATTAAATATGGCTTTTTGATAGATACAAAATGTCTTAATGGTCCTCTCATTTAAAATAATAATAATAATAACACGTGACACGATCTTATGCAAATACTCTTGGTTATATGTAATTTCCAATCCATGTATATATAGGGGGCGATTAACGTACAAAGGGGTTAAACCATGCAAAAGCGTAGGAATGAACAAAACACGCCACGTTTCATTTGAGGAAAGGGATTATTGTCTATGTAAAATTATGGACCATATTATATCAAATTATAGAACGTCATTTAATACGCATAACCAAATGCCAACTTAAAAATCACATACCATATGTCAAATCTCACGGACCACGTATAAAAATCGAAATAATCAAGTGCAAACTGAATAATCACGAACCAATTATCACATAACAAATGTAAAAATAACGTACCACATAAAAAACGAAAAAAAAACCCTTAACAATATGATACTCAAGTTGAAGATAATAAAATTCTCTATTTTATAGTGTAATTTATTTTAAAAACGATTAACCGATTAAAACTTATTCGATTTTTAGAAAAATGGCATAACTTGATTTACCCACAAAAAAGTCACCAAATATAGGCTATTCCTTTTTTGCCCTTCAAACTCTAATTCACATAGATTTTAAATGAAAAGTGAAGATCACTATATCTTAATCATTGATTAATTTGATCAAGGGTTCATAATTCTTTCTATCTTTCTCACGCTAAAACCCTTTTGTATTTGATCTTTCTCCTACACACGCACATATAGGAATGGAATCAAAATATAACTCACTCTTATTATACTAACCAAAATAACTTCGTCAAGATCAAGCCAAATCTTGATTTTTTTTTTCTGAACCTGATATTGTAACACATGTTGAACATTTTATTATTTTATGTGTATGTGTAAATTCATCATAATTTAAAAGTTAACATCATTATAAAGTTTAGGTTTAAAACAATTACATTGCCGTAAGTCAAAACGCAAGTTTCAATATTTGTCACTAAATCAAAACTTGGGGTGATTCGTTTTTAGTTTTGAATTACAAATCAACTATTTTTAATTGATTTTCGCATTCGGTTTTCGCAATACAATTCAACCTTCTGTTTTAATGTTTACATTTTTTGTTTAAGATAGATAGGTTAAATTAGGTAGTGAAATTAAGTAGTGTGTGTGTGTGTTTATTTAAAAGATGGATCCACTTGATCGTTGTAATATCAATTGCCCAAAACAATAAATAAGTAAACCATAGGGGAAAATTGAATTAAATAAGTACGTGATGAGACATTAAAGGAGAGATTCAATTGGTGATGATGGTGTCCTTACTATTGTCTAAATATAAAAATATAATTAGAAGGACATTCAAAGTACAAGATTGAGGATTTGATTTTATATTCTATTTTTTGTTATTATTATAATAATTTTTTTAATTGAAGCGTGATGAGAAGGGTAAAAATAATCACGTTGTGAATTTTGTTAGCTCCATCACTTCACGTAAACATCAAATAAACAGGTAACATCATAACCCTCATCACTTCATGTGGACGTTACATGTGTTATCATCACCCCATCATCACTCCATTTTAGGGTGTTCATTTTTCGAATATGACTCGAAAAATTCGAAATTCAATTTGATTTGAGTTCGAAAAACACAAAGTCGAAATTCGATTCGAATTTTCATGTTCGAATTCAATTCAATTCAATTGGTTGTATGATATAGAATTCCTATTCGAATTTCGAATTTAAATTATTTACATATTTTTATTTTATATATACAAGTAGTTACTATATTTAAAAATTAAACTTTTAGTTATGTTTTTATTTTATAAAAAAACTGAAAGACTATTACACAAATGTCAATTTAATCATCAAATACCCAAAATTTTAACACTTTTAAATACGTTAAAACTAAACATTCACAACAAAAGCGTCATTCATGAAGCTCGAAATGATCATTTTGGTTGTCACTTTCTAATATTTTTTTACTTGTCACTTATGTTTTTTGTATATTATCATTGGCATTATATATTGAACTTTTATTATTTTATTAATTTAAATGATATCTCTAATATTAAAACTTATGTGTTGGATATTTAATATTTGGACGTTTAAGGTTTTGGTTATTTGATATTTTGAATATATAAAGATAGCAAGTATAAACAATTTTTTAATTAAATTCAAATCAAACCTATTCAAATACTAATATAATTATAATAGAATTCGAATCGAATTAGGATTGAACTCGAATGTTCTTAAAAAAAATTCAAAATTCAAAATCATTCGATTTGAAGTTATTCGAAATTCGATTCAATGAACACCCCTACTCCATTTATTTTATAATCATCGAAACCCACTTGCGTTTAAACTCCTATGTCTCCCAATACCTGACTAAACGAGAGAAACATGTAAAGCGCACCCGCAAGCAATTGAGTTAGTGGCCTCCAAGGAAATTTGCTCTAAATGGTGATTGAACTTGAGACCTAGCTCTAGGTATTCTTTCCTCCAACCATTATACTACTTCCTTGTAGGTTACTCCATTTTAATCATTATCTTTATTTAATATTTTTATTATTTGATTTTTTATTTTTTTTAATCGAGCAACAAATTAAAAATGATATAATCAATTAAAAAATAAAATAAAATTACATGATAAAATTTAAAAAAATAATTAGCATAAAATCACTTCATATTATTATTTTTTCACTATCTGCTCCTTTGTCTTCTCGTCCATCTCACTTGTGCGACCGGTTAGGTGACACAACAATTTCATGTCATTGTTATATTTTTTTAACCCTGTAAGGCAACAAATTTTTGTAGCGACTCCGAGATTGTCTTCAATGTTTCTTTATAGTCGCTTGAAGACGAAACTTGTGGTCTTTTTCCTTTATGTTTTGACCGGACGGACGTTGAGGTTCGGGTGGTGGCATGTCCATCTTGACTTCATCATTCGATTAGTCTAAATCTACCAAACATCGACCGGTGGAGTCGGATTGAGTGGTTGTATACTTTCCTGACGATGACGTCTTGCTACCTTTCGAAGTTTGTAACTTCGTGACAGGCTGTCATTTTGATATTATGTTGTAAGTTGTGTCATTTTCCGGAAATCATGTCGTTGGCCCGATAGGCATCAAGACCCATTGCTAAAAAGTGGTGACCACTTAATCTTAATCATTGATTAATTTGATCAAGAGTCCATAATCCTTCCTATCATTCTCATGTTAATAACTCTTTGTATTTGATCCTTCTTCTACATATATATAGGATTGAGAATAAAACATAACTCACTTTTTTAAACTAATGCAAATAACTCCGCCATATCAAGCCAAATATTGGTTTTTTCTCAACATCATTGTAACACATGTATAACATTTTTTTTATATGTGTGTGTGTAAATTTATCATTGTTTAAAAGTTAATATCATTGTAAATTTTAGTGTGTGTTTATTTGAAAGATGGATCCACTTGATTGTTGTAGTATCAATTGCCGAAAAAAATAAATAAATAAACCATAGGGGAAAATTGAATTAAATAAGTATGTGATGAGAGATTAAAGGAAAAATATTCAATTGGTGATGATGGTGTCTTTACTATTGTCTAAATATGAAAAATATGAATTAGAAGACATTCAACGTACAAGAGTGAGGATTTGGTTTATATTTTATTTGATTTAGGTGATTATTATTATTATTTAACTGAAGCGTGATAAGGATGGTAATTAAAAATTAAAGTCATGAAGTTTGTTAGTTATGGATACTCATTATACCCCATCAGTACTCTACGTAGACACTAAATAAACAACTAACATGATCACCCCCTCATCATTTCACGTAGGTGTCACATGTATTATCATCACATCACTCCACGTAGACACTAAATAACTAACATCATCATCACCCCCTTATTACTTCATGTAAGCGCCACATGTGTTTTTATCACCACTCATCACTCCATTTTTTATAACCGTTGGAAACCACTTGCATGCCACGGGTCCCCCCTCCCCTCAATACCAGACTAACTGAGAGTAACATGTAAAGTGCAGACGCAAACAACCAGATCACTGGCCTCCAAGGAAAAATATAGCGAAAGAAGAAGTCTAAAGCATAAGGTATAGTTGATTTATAAAAGTATGTGTTCTTAAGTTTTAATGCCTTTGCGAAAACATATCAATTGCTATCCTATCCAGCTTTTACCCTAACTTTAACACTGACAACCTCACTATGCACTATAGAAGTTAATATATAGGGCATACGTAGCACCACATGTAGCCGCTAGCCCATCATCTCTATAGTACATCACGATTATGCCCTTGTTGATATCTTAGGGTTATATCAATATAGTATACAAAAATCACTATAATACACCAAATAATGAAAATAAATCGCACATAGCACATTGAAGTTTAACAAGTATGATCTTATATAGCAAATGTAGCAGATAACACATAATAAACACATAACAACATATACTTAAGTCGTCCATTTCTAATTGTAATCCCTTTGGTTGACTCCTCTAAATTCAAATTTATAAAAAAACAAAGTTCTTAGCTTTATTCAAATTTGTTTGTTTCAAAACTCACATAGGTATACATGTGTGTGTATTAGCAAACATACAATAATAACTCTTATCAAGATATCAATAAACTAATTCAATTAAAATCAACCTTAATAAGATTTAATACATGCATATATACATACATTTATATATATACACACACACTATCTTATTATAAATAAAGATAAAGAAAATAAATTTTAAAAATATGGCATTTTATGATAAGATTCGAATTTTGAAGGAGTTTTATAAATACATATACGTATATTTTAAAAACTTTAAATTTAGACATAACGAGTATCGTAAACAATTACAAATGATTATAATATAAAATAAGAAAAAAATTCAAAATAATAAAGTTTAATAAAATTTAAATACTTAAACAATACTTTTATTTATAAACTTTACAAAAAAATAAAAATAATAATAAAATAAATAAATATATATATAAACATGACATGATAAAAGTTTAAAGTATCTTTAAGAAAAAAAATTTATAAATGTTTGTAAACAAACTTATAAATTAGAGAATAAGGACTATAAATGGAAAATTTGAAACTCAAACTTGATTATAAAAGTTTAAACAAAAGATGACATAAATTAGAAACTTTAAGGGCTGAAAGTGTAAAAACCCCATAGTTTTCCTTTTCCTTCTTCATCCATCTGCCCAAATCAATATCCACAAACCTGTTTGCAAACCCGAAGCCAATCTGTTCAATTCCAGCGCAATCCAGCTCATACCTTTCCAATTTGGAAAGATTTTGAAAGCGTAAATCATTTCTCAATCAACAATTTACCCATTAACAACCATTAACAGAGAAATCATTACCAAAACTACGAGATACGACCAAAATTCAAGTTCAACTCAAATTGGTACAAGAACCAAATCAATCTACCTCATTTGAATCCTTTGCTCATCACGAACAAGTCTGTGCACGAATATTACACTCACAGACACTCAAAGTGTGATTCGAGTTCAAGAACAACCGAGAACGGCTACAGTCGATCTCTATCATTAGAATAGCTAATCAGGTAATTCATGACATCAACATACTTTAATTCAAGTGAGGATCAATAACCCTAAGCTTCTGATCACTCACGAATCACCAATTCAAAGAATTTAACCCGGATTGGATTAGGGTTCTTATGAATTGGGGCTATGTTCGTGAATGTGTATAAGATTAATTCAAATCCATTCTATCCAAATAATCTTCGGCCCAACACAATGGTAAAACCGCATGTGTTAGGTGTGGAGACCGGGTTTCAAGCCTTGGCAGTCACATCACGTGTTGGATATTGTATATCTGATTAACAATAAGTTCAATGTTACTAACAAAGGTATGATCCAAAGATTTACACTTTGGAAGGCAACAAATTTACGTTTAATTGTTAAACGAATATATGATCATGAATCATCGGTTTTAATGAATTGGCTATTATTATTTATGAAATAATAAGTTGGTTGAATTTAATTATTGAGATAATTAATTGATTAGACAAAAAAAGTTTTGAACTTTGTTAAAGGATTGTTAATTAAAAAGGATGATTGATTAAGTAAGTAATGTTTAATTTTGTTAAACATTAACTATTTAATGGATATAGACTAATTAATTGTTAATTAGTTAAAGGAGAGTATAGTAATTAAATATGCTAATTACAATAAGGTTTGTAATGTAATTACTTTCAAATGTAAATATTTTTTATAATAAATAAAATTTATTGCACACCACATTTTGTGAATAAGAAGACAAAAAAAAACCCTAATTCTCTCCCAAACCCCCCTTTTGGCCGTTGCACCCCCTCCTCTTGGGGTTATTATCGTCACCCAAACCCACCACCATTTGGTATCTCTGTCAACTAGCCACTAGCCGGATCAAGTCATCGTGAGCTATGGTGTCACACCCCAAGCCGGCGGGGTTGGATCGAAGTCCCCGTCGGGCGGAATGTTCTCAGGGCGCGATATCGTGAGTGGTAATCATGATGATCAGATTGTTTACATAGCATCAATGTTAAGAATAACTAAAGCACAATCAAACATTAACTAGGATTACAAAGTTAAATTACAATAGTAATGTTCAGTAATTTAACTAAGTAAACCTAACAAAAGAATCAAATGTTTTCTATCTTGTAATCTGTACAAGACATTCAAAAGTGATTCGTATGAATAACAAAATATGTGCTTCCAAAATCAACTAGGTCCTCTATCTAGGCCGCCTAGCATGCAATCCAAAAGTCTTAGCTTAAATATGTTCATCACCTGAGAAACATGTAATAAAACAAAGTCAACACAATGGTTGGTGGGTTCATAAAGTTTATAAGTTTAAAATAGCTTTAGCAAACCTCTTTCGGTAAAACCTTAATCTTATTAACTCCACATGTAATATCCAAATCGGTATGCTTATATATAGGGCATACCCCTGAGTCGAGCCTACAACCCGCCCAGATGCCGTCCCACCACATACTAATCCGCATATGACACTGTTGTTAATAATAATTAAGCCTTTTACCTACCATTCAACCCATTCCTCGTCATAGCTTTAGTTTTCTGTTTCAAAGTTTACAAGTCTATAGCATTCGTAAGTATAAGCTTCCATGTAAGTTTAACAAGCATCATAGTTTCACACGCACCATAGTTTCGCTTTCACTAATCTCATTCGTGAGTACAAGCCCTGCTATAGCAGAAGTTTAGCATTACGTAGCTCACGGCTAGATACAAGCCCTGCTCTAGCAGAAGTTTAGCCATTACGTATCTCATGAATTAGTAAGCTTAGTCTAGCAATTACGTGTCTCCTATACAAGATACAAGCCCTGCTATAGCAGAAGTTTAGCAATTACGTATCTTATACATAGACACAAGCCATGCATACACAAACAATCCAGCAATTACATATCTCATATAAGCAGACAAAAGCCCTGCTATAGCAGAAGTTTAGCAATTACATGTCTCTTATATAGATAACAGCTTAGCCTCGTCATAGTTTAGCTTTCACGTATCTCAATACATGGGTACAAGCCCTGCTATAGCAGAAGTTTAGCAATTACGTAGCCAAGATTAGATACAAGCTTAGTATTTCACGCGCAATCATAGTTTCAAGCATATTGTTTCAAGCATTCGCATATAGTTTAATCATGAAGTTCATAGCATAAGCATCAAGTCTCAAGTTTAAGCATTTCGTTTCTAGCATAAGCATCAAGCCTCAAGTTTAAGCATTTCGTTTCCGCATAAACATCAAGCCTCAAGTTTAAGCATTTCGTTTCACGCATAAGCGTCAAGCCTCAAGTTTACGCATTTCGTTTCACGCATAAGCTTCAAGCCTCAAGTTTAAGCATTCGTTTCACGCATAAGCATCAAGCATCAAGTTTAAGCATCTAGTTTGTAAAATAAGTATCAAGTTTATAGCTTCTCAAAGTATACTAGATTCCAAGCATAAGCCTCATTGTAAGCATCATGTTTAAGTTTAAAAGCATTAAGTAACATTTTAATAATTTATTAAATGTTTAACATGCTTCTCAGTCCCAAAGTAAAACAAATAAGTTTGAAAAGGGACAAATGAACTCACCTTGTGTCCATAGTGGTTGACTAAGTAAAGACAAGAATACACGCGCTCTTTGTTTGTACTTGTTGTAATGTTCACGATCCTGTATTGATTTCATAGTGTTTATAGCTTATAAGTATGTGTTGTAATGATTTGTGTGCGTGTAAGTGTTAGTCCTAAAGTTGACTAACACTCACTAATCTTATTCATTATCTGGCCTGGAATTCAACATATCATGTAAAGTGTTATTGACTTCTTACGTTGTTTACAAATCTCCACTTCAAGCTTAGTTTAAAAGTTATAATTCCTGAATAAAAGTTTAAGTCCTAGCAAACTTTACTTATTACCTCTCATTACCTTTGTAATAACCAAAACGATAATTCATGCATGAGTTTATTATTGGTTTTAAACGTTTGTTCACGTTTTTTGAACCTTTTGAATTTATTGGGCGATGATCCTTTGGGCCAACCTAATTTAAATGGGTCTAACAATCATGTACGTGGGCCCTATAGGTGTGTTGGGTAGAGATTGGGCCGGTTACATGGATTTAAACCAATTGAGATGTTTGGGCCGGTTAGTAAATTGGGCCCAACTAAGTTAAATGGCCTCATGATATGAACTAGTATTTTCGATTGGGCCAAATGACAATGGGCCGAGTATCACAAATGTGGGCCGATGGTTTTGGGCCGGACAATCTTAATGACCATAGCATAGGATAGCATTAAACTGATTTGGGAAAAATGGTGCTGCAAAACAGCGAACCTATCAACTATAACCCCAAGGTTCGGCTTCCATAAAGGCTAGGTTCACCAGGTAGGGTAAGGTTCGGCTAGTTTTGTCTCTGGGTTCGTGAAAAGAAGGATAACAGGAGAGGGTTCGGTCCCATCTTGTAGGTTCGGCTGTATGAACACAAGGTTCGCTGCATATGATAGGTTCGCCCAAGTCCATAGGTTCGTTGGGTACAAAGGTTCGGCCATGGGTCAGCGAGGTGCAACATGGTTCGTGGCTTCCAATTGGTTCGTAGACATCAAGGGTATGACCAGCAGTTCGGCTTCATGATGACCCAAGGTTCGGCATATGCTAAAAGGTTCGGTTGGAAGCAAGAGTCGCTCGGCATGCAGGCTCCAACATGCAATAGGTTCGGCTACATTCAATCCTAATGGGTTCGGTTGATAATGGTTCGGTGGTAGGTGCGAAAAAGGTTCGTGGTCGGCGTGCTAGCTAGGTTTGTGGCTGTCTCATCACTAGGGTTCGGCCATAACCCACTGTGAATGATGAACACATGTTCATTCCCGAGTCCCACCAACCGTTCCCACATCATCATCGTCATCTTTGATCATGGTGTAGTGGTAGGGTTGTCCTCGGGTTATGCTACTACGTTTCTCATAGGTTTGAGACTTGAAATAACAAGATTAACCGGCTAGACTAGGTGATCGAACAAAAGGTTATAAAACCCTAATCTTCAAACTTTCAAGCATCTATACCTCGAAAATGGCTGATCAAAACACTAGATCCGTTGTACTTTCGTGTAGAGGAGCTTGAGAGCTTCAAGTGGACACCAAGAACACGAAGTTTCACCAGATTTGAGCAAGTTAGAAGGGTTTAAAGTGATGAACTTTTAGAGAGAGAAAGGGTGAATGGCCATGGAGTTTTTAGAGAGAGAATGAGCATGAAAAAATGAAATAAATGTCTCATTTAGGGTTTAAATACCCCGTGGGTGTTCGGGTTCGTTTCGGTTGCTCGGTTCATAGTTTCGTCGCGTTTCCGGGTCGCTACGCGCGTGTTTCGTAATTAAAATAAAAAGGTTTATTTTTTGATGTTAAGAATATCAGTATTATCAGTAATTATTTCATCTAACGTATTACTTATTATTTATTTATCGAAATTTATTATTTTACGCGTTCCGTTAATTTTTTCGCGTATGTACGCGTTTTAATTTAAGATTGTTTCTTCTAAATTTATTTTGATTAGTTTCAAAATTTTAAAATAGGAAATTATATTTCCTTAAATTTATTATCGTTCGTATCGTTTCCGTGTTCGTTTTCGTTTCGTCAGAAAGCGTCGTCGTCGCGCGTATTCGTTCAAATCGTCATTCAACGAACACGACGATGGTTTGGCTTTCTGATTCTTGTTCTCTACTGTTCACCTGTTTTCTCAATCATCATTTTTTCAGAACGTTAAACTCTCAGAATCATTCGTACAGATCGTCACCTATACGAATAATTCATCTGTTTAGCATTCTTGTAACAACAACCGTTATGGTTTTGTTTTGTTTAACCTCACACATACATTTATACACAATAGCATCAAATCAAGTATTTGTGTTTCAACATTGTGTTTTCTGACATGTTTCTGACTGTTAAACCCTAAGGTTTTAATCAGATTTCAGACAATCGTATAATAGTCTCGTGTTTAGCATAAGGTATCAATAGCATAAACATAGTTTCAAGTAACGTGTACCTGAGTTATTGTACGAGTTACTGTTGCGATCAATGTTCTGGCATGCGTCTGGCACTGATGTTACCGTCTCCCCTTGTTAGAGAAAATTCGTCCCGAATTTAAGACTTGTTATTCGGTACGACTTCCTCTGTAAAAAGTTGGGGATACTTGTTCTTCATGTGATCTTCACGTTCCCAAGTAACTACTCGGGTCCGCGCCTTGAGTTTCAACAAACCTTAACGATCGGAATACGGCTTTCGCCTCAGTTTCTTAACCTTGCAATCCATAATTTCCAAGGGTTCTTCAACAAGTGTAAGCGTTCATCCAATTGAATTTCTTCAACCGGTATGATAAGAGTTTCATCGGCAAGGCATTTCTTCAAGTTTGAGACGTGAAACACGTCGTGTACACCACTAAGTTCATCCGGTAAGCTTAATATGTACGCCACAGGACCAATACGTTCGATGATTTCGAACAGTCCCACGTACCGTGGTGTTAGTTTGCCTTTCTTTGCAAAACGAACTACACCTTTCCATGGGGATACCTTTAGCATGACACGGTCTCCCATTTGGAATTCCAACGGCTTGCGCGCGTTTTTCGGCATAGCTCTTTTGTCTACTTCGAGTTGCTTGTAGCCTTTGTTGTATCTGAGCAATTTTGTCTGTAGTTTCTTGAATAAGTTCTGGCCCGTGATACAATTATCTCCCACTTCTGACCAACAGATCGGTGATCGACATTTGGCGCCATAGAGAGCCTCGAACGGTGCACATCCGATGCTACCATGATAGCTGTTGTTGTAGGAGAATTCAATCAGTGGCAAATGAGAATCCCAATTACCACCGAAGTCTAGAACACAAGTTCTCAACATGTCCTCCAAGGTTTGTATAGTACGTTCGCTTTGACCATCCGTTTGTGGATGATAAGCTGTACTCAAGTTTAATTGCGTCCCTAGAGATTTCTGCAATGATTGCCAGAACCTTGATGTAAATCTGCTATCACGATCTGAGATGATAGACAATGGCACACCATGGCCTACCACTATCTCTTTGATGTAAAGCTTCGCTAGTTTATCCATCGTATAAGTTTCTCGCATCGGCAAGAAATGAGCAGATTTGGTTAATCGTCAACGATAACCCATATAGTGTCATGTCGACAGGAGTACGGGGTAGCTTAGTAACAAAGTCCATAGCTATCTGTTCCCATTTCCAACGTGGAATTCATCAGGCTGTTCCAGTAAACCTGACGGTTTCTGGTGTTTCCGCCTTCACTTTAGCACACGTGAGACATCGACCAACATCCAGCGCTATGTCTTTCTTCATGCCCGGCCACCAATTATGCACGTAAGTCTTGGTACATTTTATCAGCACCAGGATGTACAGAGTATTTGGTCTTGTGTGCTTCATCAAATAAGCTTTCTCAACTCATCTACTGCAGGAATCCATACACGATCCTTGTAATAAACGAGTCC